>CAAKHD010008341.1:5200-34651 GCA_901007705.1 Fistularia tabacaria
AGTGTTTTTTTTTTATCTTTTTTTCTTGAAAAACCCCCTAAAACGCCCAACTTAGGATTTAAAAACCCCCCCCCCCCCCCCACACACACACACACACACAAGGTCAAAGTAGAACTGAGAAGCTGACGTGTGCCAGCGGTGAAACATCTTTAAAAGGGATTCCTGCCTGGGAGGAATAATTGGCCGAAATGTGCTTGATGTTTATCTCGTACTCGAAGGTGTTATTAAGAAAAGCACCAAGAATTGTCATTTCTTCAAAAACAATTTAGAACACATTTGAACCTACAGGCGCAGCCATTGTTTTACGAGCGCAATGCATGCTGGGCTGATGACGTATGCAGGTTGCAAGGTGTTAACTTTGGCTTTCTGCTAGTTTTAGCTCTGTACGGTAAGGTTTACAAGATAATAATCCCACATTGTGCTGCTTTTAGGTGCAATTTCCAGTCCAAGGAAAGCAAAGGGACTGATGCTGGATTACACAGCTTCCCAAGGGAAAGGAGGGAAAGACAAGAGTGGGAAATTGCTCATGGATGTACAAAACTTCCTGGGGATCCGCGGCTGTGTCCTCGCTGCTTCTCTCCGGATGCATTTTTTACATTTAGCCAAGTTAAGCTGCTGAAAGAGCTCACTGGTGCTGCTCGTTTTAGACGCACACGAAAGCCAAAGCGCATGTCTACTGTTGTCTTTCACAAGCATACAAGAGGTCCTCTGGAACCGAGTGAAGCCTGCTGGAAGAAACGCCGCAGGCAGGAGATGCCCCGTGTTCTCCTGCGAGGACGAGAAGAAAAAAACGCTATCGTAGAGGAAGCATCTGATGATGAAAGACCGGACAGGTGAAGCTGACGAGTCACCCGATCAGTCAGCACAGCGGTCCTTCAGTCTACAGTGAACAGCCGAATCCAAACGGCGGAGCTCCTCACAACAGACGCTCTCTGTCTTTTAGCATCGCACCACGGTTGCTGCATGCGCACCAGTGATAATTGCCTCTTCACGCTTTCGTTCATCTCCATTTTGAAACTCGTTTTGATTCCCGTCTTCGGGGTTACCCTCATCGCTCATGTCTCTTGGCTTCAAATGGGAAGGGTTGCAAAGATGACGATTACTCATTACCACAGGCCGAGATGAACGACAGCGAACCCAGGGCAACCTCATGACGTCACTACTCCGACACTACCCAGCATTGCGACATGAACAACAATGGCAGCCTATGAGTGAAAAGGTTTGTTTTTTTTTATTATTTTATACAAACTAAGATATGTTGAGAGATTGTATTATTGCTTTTATGATCTGGTACAGATATTGATCAAATAGGACAATAGCATCTTGGTAACCAGGGATCCCTTTAAGAACGAAAGCATGGACAGACACCACGTTAAGATTTAGGAGCCTTTAGGAGCCTTTAGTTTTCAAAGGGGAATTCAAATCATGAAATGTAAACTTAAGGCTGCAACAAATCTTCGAAGCAACTTCTAGAGGTCACATGACACCAGCTCTGGAACTGTATAACAACAAATGCTTGGCTTTACATTACATTAGCAAAAAAAAAAAAAAAAAGACAGTGAGGGCTGAATACGCTGAATAGACGGTTCTGTTCGGGCAGTTTTCTGATCGGGGAAAAAGCAGGGCGTGACCCTTTTGTGCAGGGGTTGCTTGAACTCTGTCAGTGTTTTTGATTGGTATCGGATTCATGATTAAAACTTCATAAAGTGGCAAATAGTAAAAGCCATGCCGTAAAAAAATAGCATTCAGTCCTATTAGCTAACCATATATGCTCATAAATTCTTGCATCAATTTAGAATACTATAGAGGTGGAACACAATTTATCCTCAATAGGAAGTCGTATGTTTGGAGTGGAACAAAATCATCCTCCGATTTCATTGTTGCATCGTATGAGGGGCATCATTTTCCCCCTAAACATAGAGGGTTTTCCCTGAAGACATAAAGTATCTGGTTTTCAACTTGGTACAAATTTTACATGAACTACAAGATCCAAGTCAAAGGCATTTGGCTCTAAATGTGCTTGGCAATCAACCAGCTTCCAGGTGCTGTAAATATATCATACTGAAGTGTAAGATATTCAGCGTCGTCGTAAAAAGCTTTGTGAAGAAAAGCTGTTGATTTGGCATTTTAAAAAAATCACAGTAAACAAGGCAAAGATTCATGTCAGAGGAGGCAACTGACTGCTCGTTGTTGTCAGCTCAGCCATTCACGCTACATTTTGATTACTAATGCAGGGCTTCTGGTCGCTGCTGCAGCTCAGTCACCCACCAGGACTTAGCAGCCGGGGTCCGTTTAAATAGGTTTTTCAATATTTTGTTGTTAAAATTAATTAAAAAAAAAAAAAAAAGGTTAATATAACGGGGTGCATGTGAATGTGATCATGGAGGGTGAGCTGGAGACACGGCTCATGTTCAACGTTAGCAACAAGGTTCCAACCGTTGAGTGTATACGAGGTCAATGCATTGAAACCCTTTGCGACTGAAAGCGGATTTAATTGCGAAATGTTTGATGCTGCTCCCACAGCACTGACAAACACCGCTGAGCCAGTACTGGTACTGCTTCCGAACCCCGAGGAATACTCGCCACTATCACTGTGTCCGTTCTCCATCACATTTTTTAAGCTAAAGCTCAATAGAGCTCTCTGTCTAAAGTAAAACTGCTGTGTTTATATGAGTTGCCAGTAAACCTCACAGCAAGTTTCTGTGTTTGAGCAACGGGCCAAGCAATGTCTGAGGCTGAGAGCCTCGGCCGTGCGGTAGACAGCAGCAGTCTGAGCAACTGTCATGAACAGTAGCCTGAACCTCTGGGTCACGTAATGCATGGGATGCATTATTGGTAAACAGTCTGATCAGACACATGCCGCTACTCCTGTGAGATAAATCTACGCTTTCAGTTCAATAAAAATCTTTAAAAATCTCTGACATTTGATCCCAGGACACTCAACAATCCTCTCGGTTTGAAACGACGCTAACAAATGTTAAAGGGCCTGAAATGGAAGTTCCACTGTAGGACATAATTCACATTACTGCTGATATCTAGGAAAGTGTCAAGTATACATGTCATGATATCACAGGGAACAGGCTTTTCTCTTGTTTGTTCATGCCTAAATAACATGTGTGGATTTCAATCCTTCACCCCGAACTCTGGTTTTCAGAAGGACAACTGTCAGGCTACAGCCCACACTGAGACTGCTGCCTGTGTCTGCGGACACTGCACATCTGGCTAAAAGACTGTCCACAGCGGGAGCAGCTATAGGGTTTCTCCTGCGTATGAACGGTGCGATGTCTCTTCAGATGGCTGGACGAGATGAAACTCTTCCCGCACAATGTGCACCGGTAACGTCTCTCTCCAGTGTGGATGAGAAGGTGGACTCGCAGGTTGTTGGGCTGGGCAAAGCCTTTTCCACAGTGAGGGCAGGTGTAGGGTCTCTCTCCAGTGTGAACCCTTCGGTGCAACTCAAGGGCAGCGGCACTGGGAAAAACGCGGCCACACACAGCGCAACCCATCAGCTCCTTCGCAGCTACACTGAAACCTCTGTAGGGCCGCCTTTCGCCGGTGGTGGTCGCAGGGGCTGCTGGAGGAGCGGGCGGTGGAGCTGGTGGAGGTGGTGCAGCGACAACGGCCGCGATGTCAAAAGAGGCAGCAAAAGCTGCCATTTCATGAGCACCGCCTGGAAAAATCATGGCTGGAGGCCCGTCTAAATTGTCTCCTCCTGCCTGTGTGGGGAAAGGCGCCGACGGGTGGTCTGTGTTGCTCAAGCCCAGCTGTGCAACTGCATATGCTGCACCAAGATGGCTGACCCTCTCCTGCATCCAGGCCAGGTCAAGCCCGAGGCTGTGGAGATGCTCAAGGCCAGGCTCATCCGAGGCCATCGGGGCTGACAGCTGTGAAGGGTGTGGTTCGTCTTCCGTATCATCTGTTTGGACCTCTGGCTTCAGTGCACCATCTGTTAAATCCCCCTCAGGATTCCTGCGTGGGGCCTCGGGGTCTTTCAAACTGTTACCTTGAGGTTTGGAGGCTCTGCGTTTTGCTTGAGGCCTAAGGGTCAGGTCCACTGTTCTGTCATTTGGGGAGGATGGGGTGACATTAGCTTCAAGTGAAGTATCATCAGGAGTGGACTCTTCATTAGGCTCCAGGGCTAAAAAAACAAGAAACAATTATGAAAACATTGAAAATTGAATAAGAAATCATTGGTATTTGTTAGAAAATTGGAGTCAACTATGAAAATGATTGTATCTGAAAGGAAAATAGGTGCTGAAAATAGAGAAAAAAAATCAGGTGAAGATGTAAAGTTTAAAAAACTCAAGTCATATGCTGCAGTTTAGACGGGGTGAAAAGAAATGCAAACCCAGGGAGATTCCCGGCTCAAATGTGCACCACGTGTGACAGGAACACGTCCCTCACTGGATCCCTTTTCCAATTTAGATCAACTTTTCTTCCTATTTCTAAACTGCACAATACAATTTTGCATAGAATAGGTAGATTTATCCATGAAGTATTTTCAATCCCAGAATTTCACGAAGGAAAGAAGGAAGGATTCTTTGTTGTCATTACACACATGTACAATAAAGATACATCGGACCTCTACCTTGATTTCCATTCAACTGCTCTCCTCAGGGATGCCACAGCAAATCATCTTCCTCCATCCATGAGTCTGATTTGCATATTTATGTTTGGAATAGGTTTCACCTTGCATGCCATTCCTGACAAAACCCTCTGCCTTTACCTGGGCTGTTTCTTCAAAGTTAAACAGCCAAAAAATACAAGTAAAAATAATGCTCCATCATTGATGTCAATTTTTCAGAAATCAACATTTACACTTTGCCTGTAAATTTTACCAAAGCCTGCGTTTTTGAAACAAACACATTGATGAATAATTCTGATGACTGTAAGTGTTCGACATCTTCATGGAGAGTTGAAGTGCAAGTTGAAGAGTGACTTACCGCATCTTAGTCGTAGTCTTTATTTTCTACAGTTTTTGGTCTGTCTTATGACATTTGTTAGAATCAGAATCTCTTTAATCGACAAATGAACAATTTACATGGAAATTTAACATGGTGTGACCTAGTCTCAGGAAATTTAAGATAAGAGTTATAGGTTATAAGAAAAGCAACATTAGCTTAACGACAGAAAACACAGGTTGGGCTGAGGAAACATGTACAATTTAAGTTACATACGTATACAATGAGAAGGGCCAGTGTCTTTGGGAGTGGTGGATTGCAAGGATATGTTGAGGAGCATGAAGGTCTGCGGGAAAAACCCCTTCAAATGTCTGGTGGTTGTGGTCTTGATGGAACTGGACCTGCAGCAGGTTGGGAGTGTTGGGGTGAGATGGTGCCCCCACTCTTCTTCTAGCTCGCTGGCTGAATCTGCAGAAATGCACAACACTCGCGGGTTCCTGTTCGCGGCCCAAGAGATGCACTCCGATCTGTGTTTGGTGCCAGAGGATGCGGGTACCGTCCAGTGATAGAGGGGGTGAGGGACTCTTGATAGTGGCCCTGTAGAACTTGGTGAGAACTTTGGGGGAGACCTTCATCTTGTGGTGCAGCCTGAAGAACATCTTCTGGTGTGCCCACTTGATACCCTTTGATGCGTGAGTCGTCCGTGGTCAGTGTCCACAGAAGTCCATGACCGACTCCATCGATATGTTGTTGAACTGTACGTCATGCTGCCAGCTGAGACGAGCTGAGTCGTGGAGGTCTTTCATAAGGCCCAGGGCCGCGGTGTCATCCACAAACCCAAGCAGCTCGACGGAGGACTGGCTGGAGCTGCAACCATTGGCGTACAGGGAGACCAGACAGGGGGAGAAGACAAGAGCTTGTGGAGCGCCGGTGTTGGCGGTGAGGAGGTCCAACATAAGGCTGACGATCCCCACTTGTTGCTTCCTGTTGGTGTGAAAGTCCCTCGTCCGTTCATAACTCGGATGGGGTACCTGCAGCCGTGGCAGCGTGGTGTGCAGGATGGTGGTGAAGGCCCAGCTATCATCTACAAATAGGGCCCTGACGTGGGAATTCAGCTGGTGCAGGTGCTAGGGTGTGTTGTGAGGGCTGAGGTTGATCATCATCCACTGAGCCGTTGGGTCTGTAGGCCAACTGTGAGGCGTCCGGGAGGGGGGATTAGTCTGAGGAAGGAAGCGTCTCTCCAAACTCTTCATGACCACGTATGTCAGAGCGACAGGTCTATAGTTTTGTTGGTTTAGTTGTGTGTTTTCTGAGGGTTGTCGTGTTTTGGTTCTTCCGGCCAGGGGTTTTTCCTCGAGCTAACGCAGGAACTTGGCATCAAGGTGGGAGCCAGTTGCTCTCCCTGCAGTGTGGAGGAAATGGCTCTGGCCGAGCTTTGGCAGATTTGATCGCCCACAGATCTATGAAATCTGCTGCACGGATGAATGAATCTGGGGTTCTGCTTGTGGAGAAGATGGTGTCCAGCTGGAGGCGCCTGGGCTATCGCTGAAAAGGTTCTGTTGACGTTCAGGTGACTCAGCCGGCTGCTAAGATCGACTTGCCAAACGTGCCTCTGTTCGTTAGCGATGACTTCTTGTGCAGAGCAGTCCAGACTCGGGAAGGTGATGTCACCGGTTGGGAAGCTTCCTTCTGGATGTAAGTCTACAACGTGTCGCTTTTGATCATCCTAAATAACCGTGATGAGGAGTTCAACTTCTGCTTACGCGTCAAGGTCAATAACTTTGACTGCATGTTGTTTGCGACCTCACAAGTCACTGGTTTTGGACGTGGTGAGGAGGAGCATGTTATCAGGATGTGTCCGTTCCAAGTCGATTTGGCTCCACGGGGTGCAGGGAAGCGCCGCCCCGGAACCCAGTGACAACTCGTGCATTGTTCAAGATCTCAACCCCCCACGCTGCAGGGCTACAAGCCGCCAACGTGCAGCATTTTCCCAGTGGAGGGCGGAGCGGGTGTGCACGTCCTCGTTGCAACCCATCAGGGTTAGGCTGGTGAGGTGAGTGGACAACAGGGTGGAGAGACAGGTGAGGAAGGAATGGCACAGGCGGGTTAGAGTGTACAGGTGAGTGAAGCATGTGATGGTGTTGCAGTTGATGCGACAGGGGAGTTTGCGGAGGACTGAGGCGTCGAACCAGGTGAGCGACGCAGGTGAGGTCGCGGAGGTCGGTGAGGGACAGGTGACCGAGATCTGTGATATTACTGAAGTCAGCGAACAATGAAGCAAACAACTGCGACAGGTGAAAAAACAGGAAAGCAGATACGATGGAGCATGAAGCTCCTGCAACTCCGCTGCCGAAAAAAAAGGAGAAACAAGCGGAAACTGGTCCGACCGATAGGGGGCCAGCAAGCGGGCGACAGGGAAACAAACTGTGTGGGACAGCGGCAACAAGGAGAGCTTCGGTGACGTTTCGCTCCCACACACAGTCGACCAGTCAGGCCGACGTTTACCCTGCTGCACTGCTGAAGACCTGGCTTCAGCAAACCAAGAGCATCCCAGACCTTACGATGCTCTTTCATTCAGCTGGACATCAAATTGAATACTACTTTTTTACTTGCCAAAAAGTGTAAAGACAAGAAGATGAAAACAAGTCAGAAAGCAGATAAGTGGATTGGTGTTGGACAGAAGCTCCTCAGCACTTTGTTTCTCTGTTTTCAGTCTAGCTCTTAGGCCTTAAACCTCACAGGAAACACTGATAACTTGTTCAAGAATGTCGCGTGGGGAGGCCAGCGAAGTGGACCGGCGTCAGGAATGGAGAGGCAGGTTAATTATGAGCCTTGCGCTTCATCTAGCGCGGGATTTGGCTTCCTCTTCTCGAGAACCTTTGCCCCAAAGAGCACGGGATTGAGCTCCACTCTTGACCTCTGTATTTTAAATTTAGTTTTACTGTTATCATGTATCATTTTTGTCACTGCAAATGGGTACACAGGACGATGCAACAAACTTTGAACAAGACAAACTCGATATGTTTGGTCATGAACAAAGTCTTTTGTCCTCTATCTGGTCAACCCTCTGGATTTAAACCCTCAGGAGCAAAGCCCACAGTGTAACACCAAAGCATGGACGTATGTATGCATCCAAAGTCCTGCTTGTGCTCATACTCATGGCGGGGGGATGTGCATCTTAATCCCGGACCGACATTTGAGCGACAGGCCTGCCCTCACGGTGAGGCCCTCTACCGGGCCCGGAGCGCGCCGCCCGGCCCAGGAGCTGCCTGTGCGCCCGGAACAGCGGCAGGCCGAAGGGCGAAGCACTCACGAATCCAGCCGCATACGTTCATCCGCCCACTGCTCTACTGGTGAGTCCCACTGCCCGATGCATCCATGCGCGGACGCAGCGAGCGAGACGATGACGTCCGCGACGCACACGGACCAAGACACTGCAGTGCGGGTCGATTCCCGCACGCCGGAAGCGACGCAGAGACGTGCTGACGGGCGAGCGGGCAAAGCGCGTGCGGTACAAACGGCCCGCAACCAGCACGCAAACCCAAAGGAACACTGGGTGGGCATCTGAGCATCACGAGCATCATCTCCAAAAGAGAACAAATTTCTATTCTCCTCCTGGATTCCAATCGAGACTACATCTGCTTTCCAGAATCTCGGCTCCGCAGTCATATCCCAACAAATGTGATTCACATTCCAGGCTGCCAATGCTTCAGAAAAGACAGAGACTCTGGGAAGGGAGGACGTGTGCTAATGTACGTCAAAGAAAAATGTCGATGCACTTTAACTGAACTGGACACCAGCCTTGAATGTCTGACATTGAATAGAACTCTGTCTCCAACAATGAATTTCAACGTTGCTGTTCTCTACAATCGACTGCCTTTTATGATGAATTCACTCCTTGAGTTAAAGTAACTGGACTCACACAGAGACTGTATGGCACGGTGACTTCAATATCAATTGGTCTAACAATTCTGGTAAGCAAAAACTGAAAACACTAGTGACCAAATTTAACTACCATCAAATGATTTAAGGACCGACTAAGATCACCAGACAGACAAAAACTGCCACGAACAAACCTGAACGTATTACAAGGACTCATAATTTAGTAACTGGACTTTCTGACCAAAATATGACCCTGACAGTTAGAAAGATGATCAAAAATAGACTTAAATACTATGAAAAATCTGATCATACTCGCGATAATATCAAACCGGTCACTCCCAGAACTAAAGCCCTGCAATTTGAAAGAGAATTAAAAAATGTGGATTGGGAACAGATGATGAATTATATGAATAAATCTATTGTGGAATTAATGGGAAAATATACGCTGCAAAAACAGTGCGGACAAAAAGATCATACCATTCCATGAATTAATAATGAATTAAGAAAACTGATGAAATCTAGAGACCTAGCTCTCAAGAAATCCTTAAACACGAAGCTTCATACTGACCATCTAATCTACAGAAGTTCAAGAAACAAACCGGTTAAGGAACTGCTCATTGGCAATGCCGGGGGAAATAACAATTCACTTTGGAAACATTTAAACAGCTGCACTAATATTAAAAAAACAAAACGTAAAATTTAGGAAATCACTATCAATTGCAAAAGTATTACTAACAACGCCACCATTGCCAATGAATTTAATGATCACTTTGTCCAATCAGTAAAAGAAATAACTGGTGATTTTGAGGATGTTAGATATCCAAATGTAGTCCAAACAGTAGAAGCAGAGTGTTTCCAAATTTGGGAAATTGATTAGAAACCACAAAAAAAATTGTAACCAATGTCTCAAATGACATTTACAATATGAACACCTGCTTTCTAAAAAGTAATCAAAGAGCATTAATTAAGCCTCCCGATTCTTGGAGAAAAGCAGTTGTTGTCCGAATATTCGAATCAGGAGCCCGCGATCACATGTCTCATGACAGGCCCAGATCCATTTTACTTATAATGTCAAAAATGATTGAAAAAACTGTAGCCACACAGGTGACTGACCATCTGGAGGCCCACCGGCTTCTGCTCCTCCGAAATAGCGAACATCTGTGTTATCGAAAACCTGAAAAAGGCCATGGACAGGAGTGAAGAGGTGGACCTTTTAGACCTAAAAGGTCAGCTTTCAACACCTCACCAGAAGCAATACAGCGGTTTACGTCCTACCTCCATTCCAGATCCCAATGTATCAAAATAGCTCGGGACAAATCTACACTTTTAAATACACAAATGGGCATTCCACAGGGCTCTATAATAGGACCTCTTAATAAATGACTAACCACAATCCTGCCCAGGTGTCCTGTGCCAGCTCTATGCGGACGATGCTGTTCTTTATGCACCCGCAAAGACGCCTGAGCAGACGGCAGCCATCCCGTCTGCATGTATGGCTGAGGTGAGCCAGTGGCTCAACCAAAATCACCTGGTGCTAAATCTCACCAAAAACAATGTCCATGTGCTTTTCAATAAGAAAAAATTAACCCCAAATTTCCAAATCATGTTACAAAATGAACAAATAGAAATGGTAACAGAATTCAAGTTCGTAGGGTTGGTTCTGGACCCACGACTAAAATTCGATAGGCATTTAAAAAAAAAAAAAATCTAAAACTGTAAACAGAAATCTCAATTGTTTCAAATTAATAGAAGACACTACATACCCAATCAAGCAGCCCTGCTGTACATGCATGGGATGATCTTCTCCCACATATCATGCTGCATGGGTCCAGGCAGCTCCCTCAGCCACAGACTGCATTGGTTCATTATACAACCAAGCAATAAAAATTATGGACAAAAAAACAATCCATTATCACCATTGCAATATTCTCAGGAAATATCATTTCTTAAATTTTTGAAAGCTTCACAAAATTATACTCTTTGAACTTGCACCCTCCAGTAAATGTGTAAATAATGTATTTAATAGCGTGAGTGTGCACGACTGAGCGTGTGTGAGTGTCTGCGTACGTTTACGTGCACATGTGGGAATGTCTAAATGTTAGATCACTGCTGGAATTCTGCATTTTGTACTCACTGTGTGGGGAAAAGCTCAACCAGAGACAGGAGTCGAAAATTGTTATTAGCTAAACACTCTGTATGTGTCGCATCAGTTGCATTTTTCGTACTGTAACTCTGTATGGCTGCATTGTCCCTGTCAAATGAATGAGGAAAGATTCAGGGATGGTGCCGGTTAGCCAAAGCATAGATCAATATCTGTGTCTCAAACAAAGGTGAAGAGAGACGATTCTTCTTTGACAAAGTCAAGGAGAAATTAAAAGACAGCAGATTGTGTGAGTGCAAGTGTAAGATCGCAACCACATAGAGCCTCAGCCAGCCTCTCAGTGCGCTCGGAGGCAACGGGTCTCTTTCCATGGCCTGGTGGATGTATGGAGAAGGATGGACACTAGACTGCAGACAATTCAAATGAGTCGCAGACTCTGCATCACTTCTGGACTGGGTTTGGACAAAAGAGATACGATTTTACCTGTTTAAGGCAGCGGTGGCACCATGGGAAGGTTCAAATCAGACGATTATGTCAAGAGCACACTCAAAATGTCACACAAGTCATCACCAGGTGACCTGGATCTAGAGACGAGTGAGTGAGTGGAACTAGAACAAATTGGTGAGTCCAAGGAAAATCCAGGGTACATCGAGACCCTAAAAAGTAAAAGAATGCCTTTGGCAAAACTGCCAGACACAAAAGTCCAGGGTGTGCTAGTCAGGTCCCGAATGTAAGAGGAAGCTAATCCAGCGTCTACTGTAAGTCACAGGGCAGACGCTGAGTGAAGATTTGAAAGAGGGCAGTTGACTTTTATTCCTCCCTCTAACCAAGTGAATCCATTGAAAAACAACAGAAACTTGTTGGAGAATTTCTGTGGAGAACGACCACAGGTATCTGCAGGAATCAGCTCCAAGTTCGAGTCCTCACTGAGCGCAAAGGCCCTAGATGCTGGCCTCCACAGCATGAAGAAGTTCAAAGTCCACGGCATCGACGGGGCTGACGGTTGAATTTTATAAAGCACATTTGGACATTTTAGCTGACAACATCTTAGATGTTTTTAATGACAGTCTGGCTTCGGAGTCATTGTTACTGCCATCATTGCCCTCTTACCAATAAAAAGACAACCGTCAAGAAATAAAGAATTGTTGCCCTGCATCCCTCCTCTGCGTCTTGTACAAAATCCTCTCCAAAGCCTCGGCCATCTGGCCCAAATAAGCTACGGAGCTGCTCATCCACGGGGACAAACCTCCACTGCCCGGCAAGTCCATGGGAGAACGTCAACCTAATTTGGGCAATTTTGGAGGTCTCACGTTCATTGTGGGGAAACATGGGCTTGATCTCATTGGACCAAGAAAAGGCATTTGACTGCGTTGAACACTGGTTGTTTTGGAAGACGATGGCAGGGTTCAGGTTCAGAGCAGTTCTCATCACTAAGATCCAGGGGTCAGACAGTGGCATCGAGAGTGTGCTGCACATCAGTGGTTGCTTGTGTGCTCCTTGTGACAGGGTTGTACACTGTCTGCAACGCTCTATCCACGCTACCTGGAACCCTTCCTTTCAGAAAATACATACTAGTATCCATGGCGTGCCTTTACTGGGTTTTATCCGCCTATGACGATGACAATTGCTGTTTTAATTAAGGATCAGGACAACACTGACACATTAGCCAAATTAACAGAAGCGCCTCCGGCTTTATATCCTTTGCGGAAGTAAATTAGGTCAAATTGAACCCCTTGCTGTTGGAGAGTGCTGTTGAGGCCCTCCTGTTCTCCCCTGGAGCATTCACAGGAAACAGGAAGAGCTGAAATATCTTGGTTTACTTCTGTGAGATGATGTTTTGGGGGAGAATTGGGGAGGCCTCACACAGAAAAGAGATGGCAAGTTTGCAAAGTGGAGCTGCTTAGACTCCCAGATGTCATATAGAGGTAGAGTGTTGGTCTGGAATAACCTGGTAGCCACCCTACTGTTGCAGTGGTTAGCTTGTTTGGACCTTCCATCAGGTGTTTTGGCCCAAGTACAGACCAAAACGGTCAACTTGTTTTGCGTTGGGTGTGAAAGTGGCTTTTGTTTTTACCATGACATGAGGGGAGTCAGGGCCTTGTCCACCTGGCCAGCAGGACAACCACATTTAGAGTGCAATTTGTTCAGAGATACTTTCAAAGGCCTCCTGATTTAGTTTGGAAGTAACAGGACAGCGGCAATTTCAGGAACACTCATAACCTGGCCTTGGGTGCTGCTCTGTTACCAACCATCCATCCATCCACCCATCCACCCATCCATCCATCCATCCATCCATCCATCCATCCATCCATCCATCCATCCATCCATCCATCCATCCATCCATCCATCCATCCATCCATCCATCCATCCATCCATCCATTGTCTGCCGTTTATCCTGCACTAAGGGTCTTGGGATGCTGGCGTCTATCCCAGCTGTCACTGGGCGAGAGGCGGGGTCCACCCTGGACTGGACACCAGTCAGTCGCAGGGCCACATATACGGACAAACAACCTTCACCCACTCACTCATTCGACTCGAGGCCAGGACTGATAGGAGCGCTGTGCAGCACGAAGACTGTGGTTTGCTGAGGCGATGATCTATGTATTTGTTCCATCCGGATGGTGCAGAGAAATTTGGAACTCTCAAGGCAAAAACTGTGTACTAAAGAGCTTCACCCGTATACTGACTGAGAGGCTCCACCCGACTCCACAGATGCTTTGCCCAATCTGTTGGGAAATCCACCCAAATCCACCTGAGTGGACCTTCCTGACCAATACCAAAGGAATCAAATTGACACTTCACAACATGGCTGGAGGGACAACCTCCAGAAAGTGCAAACCTGTGTGACAGGGCTGTTAGTGTGTGTGGACTCAGGCTTCGGGGATATTCCCCCAAACAGAGGACGCCGTACAAATCATCTCTCAAGAAGCAGAATGCTGACCTGCTGTGGAAATCTTACACGCCGCTATTGCAGAAAATGTATTTTTGTCCGTGAAAAATCCCAGTATTCATAACAAGTGTCCTTTCTGCAATCTGTCCGAAAATGTGTTTCATTTATTTCCCATTTAGAGATGTTTTTGACCTTTGTGGAATCACTTTCTCTTTTTTATACATATTTTGAAAATATGAAAAAAGACCCATTTAAATGCCAACTTTTAAACTTTTTCATTGGAGAAGCTAAAGTAGCTTTTCATGAAACTCAAGGGAGAGACTGCTGCCTGGGCCTAAACTCGATGCAGTGGCCTCGTGGAACGTGAAGGCAAGGCTAAAGTTGGAGTTTGCCTTCCAAAAGGACGCAGGTGGAATAGTTGAATAGGCTTTTGGAGCTGTGGGGACTGTGGGGAATCTGAAGTAGTCTCTCTGAACAGGGACAGCTAATATTCAGGACAATCCTTGTTGAGTTATATTTTGCAACATTGATGCTGTTGCTATTATGTCCTTACTTGTTAAACAGTGTTTTTCCAAAAGATAAGTTGCTCCTTTCAGGGGTCACCACAGTGAATCATCTGCCACCATCTAGTCCTATCCTCCGCATCCTGTCTCTCGCACCGACCAGAATCGATGTCTTCTTTCTCCTCTTGGACTCCTGCTTGGCAGTTCAAACATCAGTATGCTCATTATTCCTCCTCAGTACTTGTCCGAACCATCTGAGACTGGCCTATCTGATGTACATTCTGCAGTTACCACAGCTCTACATGTCCTCCTTCACCTTATGCTTCATCTTCCTGGGCTCCAGTCTACTCTCTTCATTCCCGCTCGGTGTCCCACTTCTTCTTTGAGGAACAATTTCTAAGTTTCTAGGGATGTCATCGTTTGCAATTGCACGTCTAAAACCACTTTTAGGAGACTTTCAGTAGAAAGGTAACAGGATAAGATTCCTTTAGAAGAACTTAAATGGAGGGTTTCAGGTACTTAGAGTCAACAGTCCAGAGCAACGGACAGTGTGGAGAAGAGGTTAAGAAACGGGTTCAAGCAGGTTGGACTGGGTGGAGAAAAGTTTCAGGGGTTCTTTGTGATAGAAGAACATCATCTAGAATGAAAGGAAAGGTTCACAAAACAGTGGTGAGACCAGAGATGCTGTATGGTTTGGAGACAGTGACACTGAACAGAAGACAGGAGGCAGAGCTGGAGGTAGCAGAGATGAAGATGTTGAGGTTCTCTTTAGGAGTGACCAGGATGGAGAGGATCAGGAATGAGTCCATCAGAGGGACAGCACATGTTAGATGTTTTGGAGAGAAGGTCAGAGAAGCCAGACTGAGATGGTTGGGTCATGGACAGAGGAGGGATAGGGACTATATTGGTAGACGGATCCTGGAATGGGAGATGCCAGGCAGGAGGTCTAGAAGAAGACCGAGGAGAAGATTTATGGGGGTAGTTGGTGTGAGAGAGAAGGATCCAGAGAACAGGGTTAGATGGAGGAGGTTGATTCACTGTGACGACACCTGAAGGGAAAAGCTGAAAGGAAAAGAAGAAGAAGAAGAAGAAGAAGAAGAAGAAGAAGAAGAACTTCAGTGGAATTTGGGGGTACATTTTCTGTCAATGTCTCTTACTTTATCGACTGTCAAATGTATTCTGTTTCATTTAAACTTGATATTTTTTGTGCTGTTTAAAGTTTACTTGCGCATTCATCACATTGTTCTTCATTGAATCCCACGTAGGACCTAATATAGAGACAGATGGAAAAATAATTGTCCCATTCACACACGTGGACAATAGAGAGTCTTCAGTGAAAAATTCTGCACGCCATTGGAATATGAAAGGAAACGTGAAAATGTGGAGATGGTCAGTCTCAAAGTCCCACTCCATTCATCACTCACAAGACCCCAGGATACTTCAAGTGTGTCACTTGGTGAAAACTCTGAGTCCAGAAAAACACATGTAGACCAATTGTAGCAGACATGTAGCAAAAGATTGCCAACCAATGATTGTAGTGCAAAGCTCCTCCAGGGGTAAAAGTTGAGGATCACCCTGACATGATCCTTCTCCAGAATCTCCCAGATCACCTTGACTCCAGGTAAGGGTTTTCAAGGTTGCCCCCTGATCTGGGGATCAGTTGACAGTTGACAGCTATTCCCTCCGCATGTGTCCAGAACATATAGCCACAAAGTCGATCACTGACCTTTGGCCTAAGGTGCTCCGATACCAGGTAGATTTATGGTTGATCCATATGCTTGAACGTGCTGTTTGTTAAAGCCAATCCATAGCCAGGACAGAAGTCCAATAAAAACAAAACTACTTGGGTTCAGATCAGGTAGGCCCTCCCTCCTGATCACGCCCTCTAGGTATCTCCCCGAGTAGAGCCACAAAGTCCCACAGAGCAGACCCAAAGACTCCAAGAAAGCCAGATACTTTGAGCTACTATCTGGTGCAAAGGCACAAACAACAGCCAGTGTTTTCTCCTCTGCGACACGCATGAAGAAAAGCTCCAGTCAACATAGCTCCCAGAATCAAAGGGACACAAAAAACTGTCCACAGCATCGAGGTAATGATTCGTGGCTGGGACTGTAAGAATTGTCCAGAGATTTTACAAAGATTTCACAGATTACATGTTGCCATTTCTTAAGGTGATGATAGAAACATGTAGAATGAATGAGAGCAGAGAAAGCCTCCATAAAGAACGTGTCAGAGGTAAACTCACCAGAAGTCAGCCCACACTCAGCTCTGATGTTGACCTCTACCTTCAAGTCCAAGTTACAGTCCTCTCTTTCCACCTTCTCCTGCTTCACTTGTGGTAACACCTTGGAGTTCTGCTGTCACATGACAAGACAGAGCTTCCTGATACATTTTCACGGGTAATGAAAAACAAATCCGAACAGTGATTTTCTGTTTGAATCCAGAGATTCCGGTTTGTCATTTGTATTTTTTTTTATTGAAAAAATTAAACTCTAAAAACCGTTACATCATGCGGAGACATTATTTCACTGTCCGAAGCAGAAATATGACAAGAGGTCATGGAATCCTCAGCTGTAGTTTGAGTTTCACGACGTGTCAACATTTTCCTTCTGAACTGCATGCTTCCAGCTTCCTCAGAATCCCTCCATTAGGCGGGAAATGAAATACACTGCTTCAGTGGAACGTATAAAGTCATTATTTGTAAGCTACTTGCTACTTTGTTACAATGAGGCCATGTAGTGGCGTAAGTGGTGTAAGTAGTTGTTCATGCTTCTCAAAAGTTTTAAATCACTCCTATCTTTCATTTCTATGCATTGATAGAGTACGAAATGGAGAGCTACACTATTAAAACCATAAGTATTCCTTACCTTTGAAATGTGATGAAGGGGTTTATCTTCTGGAGCGGCAGGAACAAGTGTAGCCAATGGCTGGTAATTGTCAGGCTCTAAAAAACAGCAAAAGCACAGAGCGGTCAACCGTGGTCAGTACGAAGGTAACAGGGAGGCCGTCGAACAATCGCAGCTTTACACTTGAAGGAGTCTTGTTCTGGAGACTATTTCCAAGTGTCTTGGAAAAGAAGTTGAACCAGCCTAAAAGGGCTGGAAAATATAACTAGAGGTTACTGGTACCTCGGCACTCTAAATCAAACATTAAATTTGATTTTGAATCACTAATTATTCTGAATTTGTTTTCCCACATATTCATTTCTTTTTGTCTGTAGTTTCATTTGATTCCTGAAGGCCAAAACATGTTTTAGACAAACTTGACATGGACGATTTGTTCACGCTCTTTTTTTGTACTCCGCACCAACGGCTTGTTATGAAAGGCCAAGGATTATACATTCAATCAGGTGGTTCTTGAAAGCAGCGGTTATCATTAGAAAGTAGTCATTAAACAATTTTACATGAGTCGGAACAAGTTCATCCAACTTTTCAGTTTACTGCACGACCTTAGCAGGCAAAGACTGTATGTATAACTTCATAGTAGAGGCGCAACAAAACATCCCAGCTACTGTTTAAGAACAGAGAAAAAGAATTGTATCACATTAAATGAAATCCGTCCATGACCAGATTGTTTTAATTGTAGTTAGTGCATAACAAAAGCACTTAACACTATATATCACTTTTAAAAATGTGGCAATCTGATTATGAATTTAAGAACATTTAAAATTGATATCAAATTGACCTTGAGGCTGATTTTAAGTAACTTTATCATCACACCCCTGTTTATTTTGTCTTTTTTCTAGAGGGCCTGTCACAGTGTTCCATAAGTTAGAAAAAGTTGTTTTCTTACCCATTTTAAAATTCTAATAAAAATCAATGACACAGTTTGTCTGTTTCTTTTTTAACTGAGGCAACAGGCTGCAAGGTATGATAAGCAAAGTATAATAAATACATTAAATACAATAAATATAATAAATGAATACATACTTAGCACATGCATGTTCTATTGTTTTTATAGATTCTGGATGACAGGAATAAGATACTAAAACAGAAACGTGTGGTGAACTAGAGCATGGCGCTATCCTGCTAATACTCTGGAAACGTGTCCGCAGGCTCTCAGAGACGCAAATAGAGAAAATCGACATTTTTGCGTGACTGGTTTAACATGACTTAAACCGACTCCATGTCATTGTTATCCCATTTCATGACCAAGGCGTGATTTCTTACCGATTTCTAATTTTACATTGTGAGAGACAGTACGCTTGTTGTGCTGTTGCCCTACAATGATGTCATTTTGTTTAGTTCATTAACCATTTACACAAATCCCAATGATGGAATGGCAAATGTTCAGTGTTTATCAGTGGGATCCCTTTGCTTTCCTCTCGCGGTCCAGAAGGTGTGGATGAGGGTCTCACACGGCCCTCCATCAACTAGTGTTCCTCCCCCAGTGGGAATGAGATCAGCACCCTCATGATGTTTACAGCAGGATTCGCACCTGGAAAAACTCATGGAGGAGTAAAACACTGACTGGCCATGACAAGAGAGATTCAGGTTATGGATCTTATGAATCCCAGCCGTGGTTTTCTTTTCAAAGAGGTGTTTTCTGCACCCCAGCTGTTGCTCCAGATAGTGGAGTAAGAATTTATCGATTTTTCATTGACGCCAAATTCATTTTCGTGCTGCTGTTAAAGAACTTCAGTGGCAACTTCCGTTGAAATAAGCTCATGACAAGTGTGTCCGGAGCTCTGATTCGTCTGAGGAGAACAATGCATGCGGTTTTGTGTGTCTGCATGTCAACATGGATTTGCTGATGATTCGGCAGTTTTCTACGTGTGGACATGAAAACACCGATGATGTGATCCTTCACTGTGCGGTGAACGGCAACCTAAGCGTGCACATGGAGAGTGTTTTTATCCGCGGCAGCAGCTGCGGTGAGCAACCCCGACGAATATCCGACAAATGAAAATCACCCTGCGTGCGTGTGTGCGTGTGTGTGTGTGTGTGTGTGTTTGGGGTTGGCGTCCCGGTGACAACCCGCAGATCACGCACAATCCCTCGCTATCCCTGCGTGAGCCAGGAGCACCGCTGCCGGGCAACCTCCCACCTTCCGTCTCCGCAGATCCACCTCCGGCCGCCCTCGGCTGCCCGGCGTGCACTTCCTCCCGCTGGCTGCGTCTCCTCATCTTCCTCTCATAGCTCCGCATCTTCACGTCCATTTCCCGCAGCTTCCGCCGCAGGACGTCCTTCTCCCTGTCGCTCTTGTCCCGCTCCTGCTCCATCCGCGCCCGCAGCGCCGCGTAGCCATCGTCCACCAGCTTGCAGATCTCAGCCGCCGCCGAGTTGGCCAGGATTTCTAGAATTGAAGCGACCTGCGCCTGAAATCCAACGCAGTCCGCCGCCATCATCGCCACGTCCACGGCTGAGCGGAGAGATGCGTGACAGCGGATCCGCGAGAGGCGTGGGTGATTGAGTCCCGACTTACTTAGGAACCCCAAAACATGACAGCGCTTCGGGGTGCGAGAGTCGCACTCTGATGACGTCACTTTGTTGTAGACCTGCTTTTCCTCGAACGGCCGAGTGATCGTGACGGGGGAGAAAACGCACCGCTCTTTGAGAGAGGACTTGTACGCTTTGGAAAGTTTTCTCAGGCTTATTCTAATGAATGCAAAGCTGATTTTATTTACATTGTTTTCAAATATAACAAAGCGCGCACACACACACACACACACACACACACACACACACACACACTGAATGCTGGTGTCGTTTTCTCTGTCAGTCATTCGACAGTCAGCTCCAGGTGTGGATGTGTGAGGACATGTTTATGTGCCTTCATGTTCTCTTGACATCCATCAGCAAACCTTCATGTGTGTTTGTTCTAACACAATGCACTGCTCTCTGATAATGCAGTAAAAAACAAAACGGGCTGTTGTTGTTGTTTCAGTATTTTGGGGGAAGGACGTGCGTGTCAGATTATTATTCTATTGCAGGGGAAACAGAAACAAGAAGGAGCAGTGACACCAACTCTTGGACCATTTTCTGTTCCCATTCTATTTTCTAACATTCCCTGTACTTTTCCACCTCTCTTTGATACAAACTCCCCGTTCTGTGCTTTCCTCTGCTCGCTGAGACTCACTCCCACTGATGCTCTCACCACCATGAACTCATCCCAAGGTCCTGCAGTGGCCCTGGAGATAGGTACCTCCTGACCACGGTCTTGAAGATGGGTGCCGTTCCACATTCCTTCATGATATGTAGAACACCTCGTATGGAAGTGCAGTCTGTGCTTCTCAATGTATCTCTTGTTCACTTCTCGTACAAAGGCCGCTCATTTTAACCAATAAATGGGAGTTCTTCTGGAGGAAAAGCAGACACAGTCTCTGTCTCTGTTAATCTCTGCTCCCCGTATACGACCTCACCTGTGATACAAGAGGGCTCCTCCACCATCGGCTTGGAGATCCAGACCCTGGCCTTGGACCGAGAGGACGAGGAGGACCGACCGAGGCTCCCGGGGGTCACCACAACTACCTCCCCTCAAGACTGCCCTCAACACCAACCTGTTAGTTGAAGAGCTGCAGGCAACGAGCTGGTGCAACTTTCACACGACTGATGTGGAAAAAAACCGACTTTTTTTTTTTGTTTGTTTCTCTTTCTTTTCTTGATAGACTGCAAGAAATGGTTGCATTGCTCCTTATTTCCTGTTATCGTTAATGTCCAGACTGAGACCCTTGAGATTTTTTATAAATGCAGCTTCATGTTACTCATTGACTTCAAATGGATTTCTTCCGGGACTATTCTGCTTTATGATTTTATTTAAAACTTCATTCTGGGAAGACTAACAAACACCCACACGCTCCGTCATGGAACAGAAATCCATAGCCCTGCTGACAAACTAACAGTGAAGAGTGGAAGACCAGGGTGGTGTTGGGGAAAGGAGATGTTTAATTTGATTTTTTTTTTAATTTAGGGACCTGCTGGCATGAGCTTTATTTATAAACCCTTAAGGATGTAATCTGAGATAAGCACAGTGAGGTAGATGAAGGGATCAGATACTTCAAATTTCCTGTTGCACGGCAGGAGAATATGAGTGTGAAATCATAACAACAATACCAATGTCACTGCATGTGTCTAACATTAGCATTGTGCTGCAAAACAGGAATGTTCGGTTCCCATGACGATCACTCTAACCCCCCTCCAAAATGTATTTTCTTCAAAGTAATCGTTGAAGTCCATCAAGTAATTTATTTAGCGGGTTTTCTCAGCGTTTGTCACCGACCATCTATTCCTATGTTATCCTGCAGTCTCTACATCTAACTGATGCAAAACCCTGCAATGAGACGTTCATTAGGAACAGGTTTCATGTCTTTGGTCAAATGTGCTGCAGCACCACAGAGCTGCTCACCCTTCCTCCCCTGACACATTCTTTGCTTCAACACAGACAGAGAAGACACTCTGAATAAAGATGGTGAGTCCCTGAAGCCTGGTTTAAGGAGACGACAGTCCTTTATTGTGACATTTAGTCATACATAGAGCACATCAGCATCATGGTTTAAATGGCCACGGGGGTTAACCACAAGCAGAGGGCAGCTGCTGCCTCGGGATCGGTTAGGGGCTGAGTGTGTTTCTCAAGAACACGCTGACAGGCTCGGCGAAGCCAGGTTTCGAACCGGAGATGTTTGGGTTTCAAGGACGACCGCACGAACCCCCTGAGCCACACCGCCAGCGGGGCCGGATTTTCCTGGAAGAAAATAACCGACGTATCTAGTCCAGCATCCAGAAACGAACCCTTTAATGACTAGGGATTCCTTTTAGGGCTTTTATAAAGTCAACTGTTATTCTGTAATTGCACTTCTCACACTGCCAGAGCATTGACTGAAATAATAACATCTGACCTGAAATATTCCTATTAATATGTACACAGTAAATCAGTGGTGGGCTGTCAGGGCCCTGCAAGGCCTTCTCTGCTGGCCTAAAAAATATCTGAGTCACAGACTGATTTTGATTATATTTTGTCCTTGAATACTTATTAAATGACTCCAAATGGTCTGTCCGTGTCCTTTCGCAGCTTTTTCCCTGTCTCTGCTGCTTCCAGACATGTATTTTCATTTTAAAAAGCATTTAACCAATCACATTTCAGCCATTATTTGTTGCCAGGCAGGGTCAAAGTCAAAGAAATCTGCCCGGAGGCCTGCAGAATCACATTCGCAGGCGCTCGAGCAAAAACGAAGTGTCGATGAAACTGTTGCTTCAACCGATCAGATTTTGCGTGTGCGTACCGTAACGTCAGCATATCACACGCCCTTTCACTGGCTACTCAGACAGTGCACTTGCCATAGTTGTGTTGATTTCATAGCTAATTTGTCAAGCCATGATGGCTGAAGGAGGAGAAGAAAACTGACGTGGTTGCAAATTTATTGTCAAAGCCATTTTCAAGAAAAGCTGGAGATGGTTTAGAAAGCCAGCAGGCCTGTTACAGCGAGGTCACTCTCAGTCTGTAAACTACGAGCGCTACCCCTGGCTCAAAGTTGTGTCGCTGGGAGGGCTCGTTCTTTGCCGCTGATGGACACGATGTTTGGAGCTTCGCTGGGTTTGTACGTTTGACTTGCCTAACCAAGGCAGCGACGAGACACCGGAGCACTCAGAGCTTGTAGAGCGTGGGGCAGCTGTACACATTTGCGTGTCTGGCGCTGACCATCCCTGAGTCCACTGCTTCTGTCGAGCGGACGTATTCAGCCCTAGAGCGAATTAAAACTGCCAGAAATACGACAGGCCAGGCTCGGCTTTCGGCATTAGCTTTGATGGCGTTGGACAATGACTTCTCCATGGAGCTGAGGCGCACGGGTAATCTATACCAGGGAGTAACTGACCTCTTTTTGAGGAAAGAAAGGAGGATGGATTCTGTGTACAAATGATCCAAAGTTTGGTGAGTAGAATATTTCTAGTTTCCTAAATAATATTGCAGTTTTGTGAGGGTGTTATTGTGGCTTGTTTATTTGTGTCGCAGTTGTAGCTGCAGCAGAAGGACACTCGTGCACTCTGTGTTTGTTTATTCAGCAGCAGCATTTATCGTGGCTACAAGAGACATCAAGAGCGGTGTAACGGCTCTTTATACGGCATTTCTGCATAATACGATGGTTTTTATAACCAGAAAACAGTTACTGAGGGTTGGATTGATAGATGGAGCCCGACCGAAGGCCTCGGTGTGAAACGCATGGGTTTTTGTCCGTGCGTGTTCCCTTCCTGCCCCGTCCTGGTGGTATCGATCCTCCTTCAGGCTCAGATCCTCCACCAGAGGGTGGTCCAAGGTTCTGCTCAGGATCTTAGCTGTTCCCAGGACTGTGCTCTTCAGGACACAGATCTCAGGTATTCTTCCTGGAATCTGCTGGAGCTATTCTCCCTGCCTGGGGATTATTGACCCAAGTGACTGGAATCACAACCGTGATCACTTTTGCCTTTACCCACCACATCTTTGCTAACCCCTCCTTAAGGCCCTGGTATTCATCCTGCTTCTCGTGCTCTTTTGCACTGATGTTGCGGTCATTTGGGATCACTCCATCCATCGCTGTGGTTGTCTTCTGATGCTGGTCCACCACCATGTCCGGTTGGTTCGCAGTCTGGACCTGGAAGTACAACAGGATCTCAACTCTGTCATTCTGGATCCCCTTCGCTGGTGTCCCCTACATTGAGCCCGAAACCTCCAGCCAATACTTGGTAGAGATGTTCCTGTTTTTACGATGCGAGCCACGTGGTTAAGAGGCTTCATGTTTGCCTTCCCTGGCAGCATCTTTCACCCTGCTGGATCATGTCAAGGGCATTTTTGCAGCGCCTGCAAGGTCACACCGCAGCTCATCAAAGTGTGAGCTCGCCCGGCAAATAAATGTGTAATCGATTCACTGAAAGCTTAATGAAAAACAAGGCCAGCAAATGGGTTGGGGTTAGGCTCCACCCTGGGGTCTGGTTCGTGATGAATTTGCCGGAGAACGGTGATGCGTTTTTATTTCAGTGCGACACGTTGAAAATTATGCAGTGATATTTGTTGTTACTGATCGTTTGTTTCACAATGATGCTGTGTTTGGAAAGTCCGTGGATCCATAACGTCTTCTTTTGCACTACTTGGCTGAATGAAGACCCTGATGCCGAATTAGATTGCTGTGGAAGGAAAAGTTCTTGCTACACTTGGAGCAATGAAACCTCTTCTCCCCAGTGTGGACACTCTGGTGAACCTTGAGGTTGGTCGAAGTGGAGAAGTGCTTGCCGCAGTGGGGACAGGGGAAGGGCCTCTCTCCTGTGTGAACCATCTGGTGGCGCTTGAGGCTGCAGAACTGGCCGAAGCTTTTGCCACATTGGGCACACTGGTACGGCTTTTCGCCAGTGTGCACTCGCTCATGAATGCGCAGCTGGCACTGGTGAGCATAGCGGCGTGAACAGAAGGTGCAGGTGTAAGGTAGGCAGGGCTGGATCTCAACTGATCCAGAATCTCGGTCCTGACGATTGGCTACTTTATGAGGGCGGGCTTGATTGGCGTTATCCACATTTCCTATTCCAGACCAAGAGTTCTGGATTGGCTGCTTGAAGGAGACCAACGTCGCCGGGGTTGCAGGGGTGTTGCAAAAGGTAGAAACGTGACTACTACAAATAGACTTTTTTCCAGGTTTAACTCCACTGGGGGGCTCCTTGATTTGTACACAGAACAGTGACTGATGCTGAGACAGAACAGCGTTTTGTCCTCCACCCTCACCTTTCCTGCCACTGTGCACAGACGACAACATACTACGGTTTTCTTCCACTGCTCTTTCAAGCTTTGATGAAGGGTTCACCTGCTTTGTGTCTCTTTTAGAATTTGTGGGGTTTGCCCTTGACTGACGGAGTGTCCTGTTCCTGAAGCCGGTTTGTGAGGAGAGTGCAGAGCTACAGGGTTGCTCCATTTCTTGAGTGTCTGGAGGACAGTCTCTCACCGGGGTGTCCCCTAAAGGTAGGGGAGGAAAACACATTTAAAATTATATTTCAGAATGACTCCATAACTGCAAAGGCACTTGGTGCATTCATTAATGTGGACAAATGATTTAGCCACTGCTTTTAAAATGAAGGTGCAAGCCCTTCATTCGTGACATTTCTAAGGATTGGACAGTGGAGGGCGACTGTTTGCACTTGACTAGACTGGTTTGGTGTCCTGCAACTACCTTCTACATTCCAGTGGGAGTAGAGGTAATCTTGTACAGTGCAGCTGACGTGGCTGATACCCAACCAACTCATTTGGAAATCATGGTACACAGAAAAAAGGCATGATCAGTACTTTGGTGGTTAATGTAATTTAACTTGCTTTTGAATTATGAGCTGCAAAGCATAACTGATCTCACCTCTATTCATAAAATGCAACTGACAAAATAGGACTTTTACATAAATATTGAGATGATTATATCAATATATCATTACAGTTATTTAAATCAAAAAGTACATCAATTTTGTCACTAATATTATGATACCTGGCACTTCATCTACATCCTCGTTCTTGTGTCGAATACTGCCAGTGTTTGTGAGGGATTCCAAATCCTGGGGAGAAGAGGGAGGATGATCAGCATAATATAGCGCTGTGAAGTTTGAATTGTCTTTATGAGATACCCGTTAATTACAGGGAAATATCAGAACTATAACGACAATAAGCATCACACTTCCCCTTAGATACCATCATGTTTTGCATCAATGTAAAACCCAGCAGCTCTTGAGAAGCAGCATAAAAACAACTAGATGGGCGAGTTCAACACGCCTGTTCCATCCAGTACATCTAAACAGCAAAAAAACACTTGAAATATATTAACACTTTAACAGGAGATACATGAGCACACATCTTTAAGATGGGACAAAACACAGGTCCTCCAACCCCCCTCTGGTTCACGACTGGTCTTTGTGAAAAATGAATTTATCTTTACATGTAATAGATGCACAAGTTTTCACAGCGCAGGACGACAATGAGGAGTAACAGCAGTGATTTTGAAGCTTTCAGAAGCTTTCATGGCACATCTCAACATGTCTGACACCCACATTTAATTCACACTGATGACAAACTGCACTTCTGGGAGTGCTTGGTGCATATTCTACGGGACAGAAGGATCTACCATAAAACCAACACGTGATCAGCAGTGACCCATACCACCCTCTTGAATATCGGGCGAAGAACGTCCCAACTGCGGACGGCAATTTGGTTGTTGTTAGAAAGAAAACAGAGATCCAACTTTACCCTAACATCTTGTGGCAACTCTAAAACAAAAACCAATGGACGAAAGCACACTGAACACGAGGAAGACAGAAATGAATGCAAGGACGCCAAACACTGCTGGTATTTCTGGAAAAACTCATAAGGATCTTAAGCAACCATTGAATCCTGGTTCATTTCAAACCCTTCAACACCCAAAGGCAAATACTAGGAGGACAGGATAGGATAGAACTGTATTGATCCCTTTAGGGAAATTGTCTTCTTTTAAGGAGTGTACGAGTGAACTCCAAGGGCAGGACACCTCAACACAAGGTCAAGAATGTGGTGCTGTTAGGTGTAAGGAGGATTTTGATGACTTGTACATTGGTGAGATAAAACAACCCCTGCTAAAATGGATGGCCAAACACAGAAGAGCCACCTCTTTGGGACAGGACATTATGGTGCGCTTACACTTTCGGGTAACAGCACCACTCCTATGAAGACAGAGATGTCCACGTTCTGGCCAGAGGAGTCAAAGAATCAGTTTTTGTCGAACTGGAGAAACCTTCACTGAACAGAGGAGGGAATCTTCGACAAACCTCCCACCTGCAGACAAGAATGTGCCGAGATCTTACTCTAAATTGATCAACAAATGCATGTATGCAGATCTGTCTGCACACTGCACTCCTCCTCCAGAGAGGCCAAGAACCCAAACCAGGCCCCTTCAACTCCGACCCAAACCTCAGCCCCACTGAAGGAACAGACTTTAACCTAACGTTACCAATTCAGATTTCAACTCAGCTAAGACCTCTAATTTTTGTCCTACTCTGCACCTCCTGGCAACTGGACTTGATTTTCTTCCCTTGAAGACGTTTTGCTTCTCATCCTGGAGGCTTCTTTGGTTCAAAATGGACTGTGAGTCGTTTCCATTTATAACCGCCAGAGTTGAGTGCTGGTCTAAGTTGTGATGGCCTTTTGTTTAAATGAGAGATGTTTTGCAGAGGCTAGGTTGAAGGGGTTAATGTGTAAATGGGGGTGTCATTATATGGGAACAAATGTAAGACTACTGGGGACTTTCCTGGATTAAAATTTGAAAAGATGTTGCCAAAATGCTCAAAATGTAAAACAGAGGAGAGAAATCCCTTGGCTCACATGGACTGGGGCTCAGGCGGTAGTCACTGGGGACAGGCTCCAGTGGTGGATCTTTCCAGGTGGTTTGGAGGGTGCAGATAGGCCTGGTCTGTGTGAGCTTATCTGTCTAAATTAGCTCTAGATGTCTATGGATCCCAAAAGGTTGGGAAAAGAAACCCCTCCTCTGTTCAGGAAGCGTTTTTTTCTGTTCTAAAGGAGATGGCTTCTTTGACTTCTATCTTGAACCGCCTGTCTTCTCTGGCCAGAATGTGGACATTGCTGTCTTCAGAGGTGTGGCCCTGGTCCTTCAGGTGCTGGTGGATTGCGTAGTCCGACCTGGAAGTGGTAGCTTTACTATTTTGGGCCCCCTGTTTTCCGCAGAGGTAGTTTTGTCTCTGTAATGTTGACTTCATCACAATCCTGCACACGAGTCCATTGGATTCTTAGCTTTGTCCCCCTAATGGCCCATACATGATGACATGCACGTTCACATAGCAACAACCGTCATTCAACCCACTTGCAGAAGGACAACTCACTGATTAATATAATATACCCTTTCAAATTTGACCAAAGCCAAACCGCAACCCCAGTGCTTATATACTGCAAACTCCCCACAGTCTGTTGGAATTGAAGAAGCCTCTCTTATGGGAGGTGATATGTCTTTAAGGAGATAAACTAAGTCCAATTGCCACAAATTGCCGACCCTCACACTTCAGGAACAACCATCCTACCTACAATCTACCCATTTTGAACAAAAACATTTTTCTCCAAACCCCCTTTCTCACCTATCCCAGTCCAGTTTCTGCCCGTTCATTAGCACTGAACCAGCACTCATCGAAATCACCAATGACCTCCTCATGGCGGCTGATTCTGGACTCCTCACCATCCTCAGCCTCAACCTCATCGACCTGAGTGCAGCCTTTGATAGCCTCTGTCACACCTCCCTGCTCAACAGGCTATCCATCGGCATCACCGACACACTGGTTCATATCTTACCTCTCTGTTCGTTAAATTCAAGTCCTTTAAATCCATCTCTTCCCCTGTCACAGCAGGTGTGCCCCAGGGCTGTATTTTGGGGCCCCTCATCTTCATCATCCGCCTTACAGGTGTCAAAATCCCTTTAACTCAGGAGCCACATGGAGAAAAATCTATTTTCAAGTGGACTGGACAGGTAAAATCATGGCATATTCTTCTTTTCCTTTCGACTTTTCCCTTTCAGGTGTCACCACAGCGAATCGACCTTCTCCGTCTGACCTTATTCTCTGGATCCTCCTCTCTCGCACCAACTACCTTCATAGCCTCTCTCACTACGTCCATATATCTTCTCTTGGGTCTTCCTCTAGACCTCCTGCCTGGCATCTCCCATTCCAATGTAGCTCCCTCTGATCTTCTCTGTACTTCTCTATTAGCATTCTCAAAGCAAATACTGCATCTTTAGTACTCTTTCTAGGCATGAATCCATACTGCTGCTCACGAATACTGACTTCTGCTCTCAGTCTAGTTTCCACTCCTCTTTCCCATAACTTCATTGTATGGCTCATCAACTTTATCCCTCTATAGCTACTGCAATTCTGCACATCCCCCTTATTCTTAAAAATGGGCACCATCACACTTCTTCTCCACTCCTCGGGCATCTTCTCTCTCTCTAAGATCCTGTTGAATAATCTAACCAGAAACTCTACCGCTGCCTCTCCTAGACACTTCCATACCTCCACAGGTAGATCATCTGGACCAACTGCCTTTCCATTCTTCATCCTCTACAATTCTCTCCTCACTTCACTTTTACTAATCTCTGCTACTCTGTGGTCTACAATTCATCAGCTCTTCAAAGTACTCTTTCCATCTTCCCATCACTCTTCTAGCGTCTGTCAATACATTTCCCTCTCTATCCTGCAAAGGGGTTGTATGCAC
>CAAKHD010008342.1:0-27709 GCA_901007705.1 Fistularia tabacaria
GCTATCCTGGACAATCCTTCCCACCCCCTGCACGACGAGCTGTGGCTGATGTGCAGCTCGTTCAGCCAGCGGCTCATCCCACCCCGGTGCAGGACCAAACGCTTCAGGCGCTCCTTTGTGCCCACGGCCATCAGACTGTATAACAGCAGTCTGGACGGGACACAGCCCTGACTGCCTGGGGGTATCTATGCGACCACCACCCCATCACTCCGTCACCCACTCACACGTGTGGTGCCCATAACTACCACGGGTCACTTTGGTTCTCTTACTCTATATATTCTTGCTTGTGTTTGCTATCTACGTCTGTATGTGTATGTATATATGTGTATGTGTATATTGTGTATGTTGTGTATATATGTGTGTATATATTATATTATATGTAGGTATCGGTCTGTGTATGTATATACAGTATGTATGTATATGTGTGTGGGCATGTATGCATTTATATATGTGTGTATATGTCTTTCCTAACTGTTTTTTTTTCTTTCTTTTCTATTGTTGCTGCTGCAACACCCGAATTTCTCCTATGGGGATCAATAAAGTATTATCTTATCTTATCTTATCTTATCTTATCTTATCTTATAAGATAATGTTTAGATAAATATCATTGACCATTAAGAGACAGATGCATGAAGTAAACATTTACTGCTAGTTTTCCGCTAAAAATCTCATTGATTAATGTATGAATTTTTATCCTTGAACTGTGTCATTCTGATAAATCACTTTCTCAATGCAAAGAGAAAAATCAATATTCTTGCATTTGTGTTGACCAAAAAGGAGGCAGGCTGCCATTCTGCTGACAGCTGCTGAATAAAACTAATAAAATAAAAAGAGTCTTCTTTCAGAGTACAATTTCCTAAAGTAGCTTGTTTTTGCCACTTATGGAAGACAAAAATTATCAATGTCTCATGAGTTCTCTGGAGAGATGATAAAATGGATGGCATCAATGGCAAGACTTTGTGTGTTTCTGTAAGATGATTGTGTGAAGCTACAGTTAAGCTCAACTTAAATCTGACTTACAAATACAACAAAAAAACAGTATTTTTCATTTATTCATTCATAATTTATACTGCTTATCCTGCAATCCGGGTCGCGAGGGGGCTGTAACCTATCCCAGCTGTCATTGGGCAAGAGGCGGGTTAAATGTAGACCGGTGACCAGTCAATTACAAGCAGCCATATATGGACTAACAACCACTGACTGCCTCATTCACCTGCCTGATCAAGATATGGCCTCCAGTGAACCTACTGTACGTTTTTGGACTGCTGGAGGAAATCAGAGACCATGGAGGAAATCCATGCAGACATGGGAAGAACATGTAAACACAGAAACGCCCCCTGTTTTGATCGAACCAGGGACTCTCTTGCTTTTGGGTGGGAATGCTAACCACAGCGCCATAATGGTTTATGTCTTTTCACATTGAATTGTGTCGACAAGATGAAATGCCAAACATGCAAAGCTTATCTGAGACGGGTAATGTGTGTTCCTTGAATAGATGGAATATGAGTTATTCTTCAAGATACAGAGGCTTTGACGTTTTGACTTTTGGGAGGCCGTGTCAAGGTGCTTATTGACATGTCTGGTGATCTACAGACAAAGGGCAGAGCTGTTACAGTTGAAAAGTAATACCAGACATCCCATAAGTCCTTCCACAATTAGTCAAATCTAATCAGCGGCATAAACAAACTCTAATATCAAAGAAACTTTGCCTTAAATGTAACAAAAATGTTACAAAAAAAGGTATTCCTATTTTTTTTTCATTGGATTAAAGAATGGATATACAGTATGTGTGTGTCTTTCATTGGGCAGAGGAGACCTTACAATCTACATTCACAACTTCCGTGTGTGTCGAGTTTGTTTCTGTATCTATTATCGTGGGCAGGGTATGAAAATACACCCACTCCTTCTTAAACTATTAACAATGAAAATATGAACTGACAAATTATTTCTAAAAGACACCCACAAGGCTTGACTGTGAACTACAATGTAAATTAAATGACCCCGTATATTAAGAAATAATTAATTATTCCAAAATGTTCAAATACCAACCCGATGAATTATCCCAGCAGAATGTATATACTGTAGAGGAGAAAGAAAACAATCAAATTAATAAATCACAAAGTTTTGCATAGTTAGTAACTTCATGAGAAATAGTCATCTGGAAATCTCACATTTTACGATACACAGATATTATCTGAAATGAACATGGGTGATTATGCTGACAGTAACAGAATGCTTTCTTCACATGATGTCAGACTTTGAAAAAATAAATTAATGGTCTATTATAAAAAATAGTAACAGGTAGTAGTAGGTTACTGATTATCATGCCATGTTTTTCTTCTAAGAAATGGAGTCTCCCCTCTCAAATGCACAAACACAAGAAAACGTGCAAACACGCATGCATGCACACACACACACGCATGCATGCACACACACACAAATTCCATAGTCTATCCCTAGTTTCCACTCTTGATTAAACATTGACAAGCTATGAGCGGAAAGTAGTAATCTGAAAGGCCAGTTCAGAGCAGTCGAACATTCAGCCTTTTGCCAAAACCAGCTTCTAAAATGACCTGAGTCCATAATTAAACCTGGTTCTTTCATCATATCTTCACTTTTACAGCTTCAAAACCAGCTCTGAGCTAAATAAATAGTCATTGATTTGAGGTTGGGGTTCATGGACTTTTAATGAATCACTATACTTTTTCTGTGAAAAACAAATGTATGCTTTTTTGGCACACTCACGCACACGCACACGCAATGAGCTGAAACAAGCTAGTATGCTGTATAGCCAGAGGGCATTGCAGAGACTCGTTGATAAGATTTTTACTATGGTCCAGAATAAAATATTTGATTATCAAATGTGTTACTAGTACAATTGTTAATGAAAGTAATATTATCACCAAAAAGGACAACGAATGTTGGGACAGGCTCCAGCATCACCGCAACCCTGAGTACAGGATAAGCAGTAGATAATAGATGGACAGAAGTTTAAGTAATTGAGAAGAATAGTAAGACCTTGTAACCCTGCCTGCTTTCACCGAACCTGCCCTGGATATTTATCAGAGTCTGACTTAATGTTTACAACATAGTTTTGTAATTTTCTTGGTTTTTTTTTGTTCTTCGTTTTCAATTAAAGTCTGCCATTGGGAACTTAACAGTGTTGCTGCAGCTTCTAGTGTTCACAAGATGAGATTGAGACTCATGCTAAATTTCTCTTTTGTTTAGTAAAAAGATGAGGAACAATCGAGAAAGTCTTTTCTCAGTGATAAATAGCTACTAGTAAACCATCTGGAATGATCCGAAAGGGTATCATACATCTTACAAGCCCATGGTGTAAGGTATCAAGAAACTTATACTGCCTTTTGCAGCCCCTGTTCATCATGCCATTACAGGACCAAATCTATTTTTGCAGGTGCAAGAATGAAATCATTTTAAATAAGAAATAGGTGTCTCTTTGGTGTTTCAGCTCTGACAGGATAGGGCTTCCCAAACATATGTGATTCTGACTTTATTAAGCAACTGAAATCATATGTTCAAGGTTTTTTTTGCATTCAGAGAAACTACTTCATTTTGTTGTATTTCCTGGAATAACTCACTTTTCCAGCCCCTCTGCTGAACTTTCACACTGTGAATAGCCATCATCCAATTCCATTTAGAATAATAAACATCCTGTCACAACAAACACGATGGTGCTGTTGTTTGTCTATATTGTTTACAACCTATAGCTGTATGAGAAGGGCATAACTTTTTTTCCATTTGATTGCGCCCCTCAGGGGTTGCCACAGCAAGTCAACTTCCTACATCTCACACTATTCTCTGGATCCCCTTCTTTTGCACCAACGCAAAAAGGTATAACTTAGTCCTGTGATACTGTATCCTGGGACATTGAACTTCAGCTCTTGTATATGGTAGTAAAGATGTCCTCATTTTCACTTTTTAGGAAAACTGGATGATAATGTCTCCTTTGCTCCTGATGATATTAGTGTTGCTAAGTCATGCAAATAGCATCACAAAACAAGTGGTTTATCACTGTAATACCTTCACTGCTGCCAGTGTTAATACATTTGATGCAAGACATTCCCACACATCTCAAGTCACATATTGCTTCTTTTTAAAGTAGTTTCAACAGCAAATTCCTTTACACGTTACTGCTACTTGGTACGTCTAGAGTAGTGATTGATACTCACTTTGAGTCCTCGTAGCAGCTGATAGAACAGATATGTGATGATGCGATCTGTGAGTCTCCGCCTCTTCATGATGTGGCCAAGATCCTGAGCTACGAACTGCATCACCATGTAACTACAGAAAGATGTGCAGAGTGAGTTCAACAACAACTACAACAGCAGGAGAGCATTGCAGACATCAGTGTTGTAACTAGCTGTAAAACTGCTCATTGCTATGGTGAAGAAATCCACATGATCAAAAAAAACATGAGGCTTGTTTTTTCAAATGTTTTTACACACACACAGACACACACACGTACATACACACACACGAGCGCCAACAAGGTCTGAACAAGCTGCAACAACTAACAGAAGAATGTGGTTCCCGACTCCAACTCACAAGGTTTTGAATTTTTCCAGCGAAGACTCAGGTGTGAAAACGTCTAGGAGGCAGATCACCTTCAGGGGAGAAGAATTCTGGTCAACATTTGCTGTTTTTGTCTGTTCTCACAAACAATGACAGGGAAAAGACTTGTTTTTTCAACTCAAAATATCAAAACAAACCACTGCTTTCTGGAAAAAATAAATGTTAAAGTCAGTTAAGAGACAACTCAAGTTAATCCAGATAGAATGTCTTTAAGAGACCTTTGAGACCCCTAAACATTATTTGTAAAGTAATAGTTAATATCATCTAGAATGTTACATCAATTACTCTAAAGTTGTTAAAAAGTAAAAAACAAAATGAAAAAAAAAACAACAACCCAAAAACGATTTAAATACAAAATGTCCTTTTTTCCAATCTTTTTTGCAGTTTACCAGGGAAACAACTAAGATTTTAATTTCAGGCTTGGGTTATTGAGTATTTTGGGGTAGTGTTGTTTTGTTAAGAGTACCAGCTGAACTGCCTATGCCTTTCTATGACCAAAAACACACTGGCGATGGAGCTCTGGCTCCTCCCAGCTCTGGGTCTGAGATCAGTGCAGAAACAGACTGTTACCTAACAACCGCCTACAAGCAAAATGCTGAGCCATGAGGGTTTCAGTGATACACAAAATACACAACATTCCTTGCTCTGATGACACCCTGTGCTTTTGTTAAACTGTCAACAAATGTTGCTTGTCCTAAAAATCTTTGCTTGAGAATGACAAAAAAAGTCAGTCTATTCATTTCTGCTGAAGCTTGTCTTGACCCAAATACTTACGTTTTCATTCTCTATGTGGCGAAGCAGCCGCAGCTCCCTGTAGGCCCGTTTGGCATGGATGAGTGACTGAAAAGGACGGTAGAGCTTCTTGATGGCCACCTTCTCCTTGGTCTGCTGGTCAATGGCCGAGCTAGGAAGAAACACAGGGACGCAACAGACTCTTAAGATATGTGAATGACACACGAAGAAACGCCAACCCTATATTTGTGAGGTTATGGCTGTGAGGTTTATAAGCAAAAAATATATATATTTAAGTCAAGCACAAGTATCACGCCAAACCTGTAAGCTGTGACAGAACTAGAGTGCTTAGGTGCCAAAAGAATTATTGGGGGGGGGAAGCCTTCTAGAGTGATAGGAAAAATGCCCCCCTCATCAAAATAATTATAAAAACAGAGAGGAAGCCAATAATACTTGTCTGTTTCTTCTTTATGTTTGTATGGGGCACAGGCAACCAGAAAAGGAGCTTATTACCTAATAATCGCTGTGTTGAACACATCAAGGGTCGAAACAGCAAACAAACCAAAGTCATTTAGCTTCAGCCTTGATGAAGATGTGCTTGCTTGTAAGACATGGCCTTAAATTTGTCAGAAACATGATCGCAGACAATCCAGCCTGATCCTGTCAGTTCACCATCACATATCTCAGCCTCCTTCAAGCATGACTGCGCTTCATCTCAACGGGAGATTCTTGTCAATTCCCAGGGACCTGCAGTGACTTGCTCGCCTGCCCCGAGCACATAAAAGTTCCTGTGTGTGGATGTTAAGACATCTGGGACAGAGAGTGGAATGTAGACACGTTGACACTGAGCCCCCCCAAAAAATCACCTTTGACCTTTTACAGAGCTGCAGGATCTAAATATGCTTACATGTAGGAGAGACATCTTTCAATAATTACACAGGAAATTTGACCAAACATCCATTTCAATGTATGTTCCAGAGACAACAAGGAAATATATATATAACACATTATATAACAGCTAAATGCTGTTTTTAAACAGATTATTGAAAAGTTGTACTTGTCTAACAGTAAAGTTACTTCAAGGGTGATGAAATTATGGTAGGAAAAAAAAACATATTATTTCGTTGAAAAGGTTATATTTTATTCTATTTGTCTTATTTTTATCTAAAAATGATAAACATGTACAAATGAGAGAGACTGTATCTTGTGTAAAAAAATAGAGAATTACTTCGATAAACAGCATTATATTTCTTTAAATTGTTCTCTTCTTTCCTCACCCTACCATTTCCAGAGGTTGAGCAGCTGATGTCCCCCGGGACCAACTCACCAAACGGTCCCGTAGGCACCGGATCCGAGCGCGCGCAGCGCCGTGTACCTCTCCGGTACGTCCCACGTGGTCTTCTGGATCTCCACTCGGTGGAAACCGGCTGGGACCGGAGAATCCATGGCTCTGTGTCGATCTCAGTTCACAACCGTGTCCACGGCCATTTACTATTATCTGCAGCCTTTCGACTGCAGAGGTGAGACTTGGTGAAGGTGCAAGAGGGACGCCCCTCCCCCGTCATGTGACCCAGCTGTCACCTACAAGTATAACAAGCCTCTGTTTTGTTTTTTTCTTTAACTATTTGTATGCGTGTTTGTTTGTCTGTTTTTCCTTACTGTTGTATTTAACCACTGGACGAGGAAGGAAACAACATGACAAAACGAGATTCATTCATATTGTAGCGACCGAGAAGAAGCAATAGGCTGTCGACCTGTCACTCTCTGGCCCTTCCCTGACCACTGGGCTGCAGGTTTGTAATGGAGGGACGGTGATTCGTATAGAGAGGCAGTTAAGTACGATTGTATCACGAGGCGTTGTTTGGAATAAAGCGACGACATCTGGAGTGAAAGTCTCGTTGCAGACATCTTCATTGAAGCGCTACAATATTCTAAATAAGAGTAAAATAACAATTAAAGCAGAAATGGCAAAAACCTTATCTCCATTGAATGACTGCATGAGTGAATTAGTGAGTGTCAGAGGTTGTACCATGGGACAGTTCTGTCTTGATGAGGTATGATTCTGAAAGCTTGTAACTAGCTTGTAAGCTCTTGATGCTCATGTGCAATGATGTAAAGAATACTTCAAATATAGGTTGTCAATGATTTCAAAACAACCATAACATTCTGCATGAATTGATTAGAGAAAACCCTGCCATCTAAAACGAATCTCAATGATTATTTGACAAATATTGTGTATTTTCAAGATGACAGCAATGTTGCAGAAGAAGTTCACTGATAGAATATAACACCAATCAGGGTGTACTGTATTGACAGAGGTAGATAGTGTTGTTCATAAAGAATACTACAGTAAATTCAGTCAGGTCATGTTGCTGAAACATTTCTCTCACTGCCTGGCATTTGTCACTCAGAACAAGAGAAAGGAAAGAGTCCAGTCCACGGATGACACCAGGTTTCTGATCAAATGTCATTTGGTTGAACAACCACATTTATATGAGAAGAGCAACCAACAAAGAACGGGAGATCATCCAAAACTATTGAAAAACATACAAATTACCTGGAAACTATTACGTCAGGGGAGCAGCGAGAGGTTCAGTGTCTTGCTCAAGGAGCCGAGAATCGAACCTGGAATGTTCAGCTCAATGGTAGATCGCTCTACCTCCTGAGACACGCCGCCCTTGAGCAAGACGATGATAAAATTTGACCAGCAGAGAGCAGTCGCTAGTTACCAGAGACGAAGAGAAGCGTGTGTCTTTTCATTTCCTTCAAGGATTTTCTTGTTCTTGTCTGGCCAACAACAATCCATATCTGTGTCAGTAATACGACCGGTACCGCCCGACTGCTAAAGAAATAATCCAGAGTAAAACAACTCAGCGATTCTTGCTATTCTTTTCGTACAACAGAAAATAATGTTGATATGTGAATTTTTCAGGGAATATATATGTTTTGAGAATACATTTTGGCTGGCAATACAGTAACATACATCATTAATAGTCACTGGAATCATAGTCCATGTGCAATGAATTTAGGAACACAAACATGTGCGATTTGCCTATTTAAAATTGAATAGATTCACCAGGATCATTAAAACTTTTGCATTCTCAAGACCAGAATATTTATCTTCTATGTAATGAATAAAAGGAAGGATTAAAGTGGAACTGGACACAAAGATATACACCGGAGTTAAGACAGATGGGCGTAAGTCTCAATGGGTTTTTCAAAATAAGAGCCATTTACGGTCGTTTAGATTCACAATTTCAATTAACAGCAGACGTGGTATCTTATGCCCATGAAATATAAAGATGAGCGAAGGGAATGAAAAAAATAGAAATTAAATATTATTTTAGAAATATATATTCAAAAAATCAGGAGAGAAATGGATCGATATGTTTTTGTTAACAGCAATTTAATAAAAAAAAGAAAGAATAACATAATATTTAAATTCTATTAAATGAGTAATTCTACCTTCAGTTTAAGTATATCATTGATTTTAACATTCTTGATTAGAGAGTAATTTCTAATTAGAAAATTAATTAAAAAATGTTGATTAATTAAGGATTTTGTAGGGATCTAAATCTATTTCAACTTTGGTTGAACACTTCAACACGGGCCTTCTTCTATTAAATTATAGCTATTTAAGTATATGCTTTTGCAGCAAAACATTAAACAGTTCAATGTTATTGTATATACCATATGAATGTTTACCTCCTATGTTTTATTTTGAAGCCCACAGCTCTGTATTTCCTGCCCCTCCTCAGCTGTTTACGCACAGCTTGACGGCTACGGTAACTCCAGCCTGGACGCTCTCGGGGATCTACTTTGCCTGTCCCGCCGCTCGTCAGCAACAAAAAGCAGCGTCCACCTTGAAGGAAACACTCACTCACTCTCTCACGCACACTTTGGACCAGGATCCTTTTCTTCTTTTCTTTGAACAAAAATTCTCCGAAAGCGCCGTGGCTTTTCAGGAGCAAACTTGAAACACCGCAGAGTGGAGCTGGACCTCATCATGTTAACGTGGAGGTGTTTCACTCTGGATGATGGGCGGCTCGTTCACCACCTCCACTGAGACAACAGGTATTTTCACTGTCACCTTTAGTTCAAGGAAAGTCCAGATTCGGTGGCTTACAGTAGGTGAGCAGTCCTAAGGATTACAATAGATAAATAAATGCCGGGCTCTGGTTTTGTTAAATGCTGCCATATCACCTAATTCAGGGTATTCGATTGTTTTGATGTTGTTGGTTTTTTTTGTATTAACACGCTGACCCCAGTAGCTATAGACTCAAAGACTTTAGGCACAAATTCTTTGGTCAGCTGATATTTGAACGTGTGTGTGTGTGTGTGTGTGTGTGAGAGAGAGAGAGAGAGAGAGAGAGAGAGAGAGAGAGAGAGAAAGCTGCATGAGGCAATTGTCAAATGCCTTGTTCACCTGCATGCATTCGACACACCGGGTGTGTGACTGGTCAGCTAGTCACCTGAGGTTGACCATACCAGATTTGTAACTCTCATACCTAAAAATAAATGAATAGATAAACCACCAACCAACTTCCTCGATTCACTGATACAATGTAGGCTATATGTATTGGTAAAGGCCTTGGTCCACATCCAGGTGGCATGGTTGGGTGAAATGGAAATGAATATACAGAAGCCCCCTCTTAAAATGTAGATTTATGTCACATTGTTTGCCTAAATTGGAGGGAGAGGGGAAAAAAACCTCAAATCAAACAAACAAACAAACAAACAAACAGCTTAAATATATAGGTGAGTGCATTACTTTTCAAAAGTGGAGGGTGCTTGTTACATTTTTGTTAGATCCTTGCAATTCTCCCTGTAATTTTCTTGCAAAAAAGTCTGTCTCAGTTAAATTTGCATTGAACATCCAACAATTAGCTCACCAGTTTTTGTCAAAAGCAAGATCTAAACAAAATGCAAAAGAAAATAAATCTTTAAACCACCACTTGCAAAATAATAAAAAAGCACAATATCACATCAACATATACATTGACATGAATTTTTTGAGAGGCCCGATTCAGCATTGTATAATTGATAAAGTCTGTTGCAGAGGCAGTGCAGGCTGCTGTTTTGTTCTGTGTGTGTGTGTGTGTGTGTTGCACCTGCAGTTGTGTGTTTCCAAATAGAAAGCTCTTCGCTAAAGGTGCACATGAGTCAGATTTAGCGGAAATCTCATTTCACTCTCCTAATTTTACTGTGACGCCTTCTGCTGCAGAGGAAAAATCAGGTTTCTTTAAGGAACTCTTAATATTTTCAGGGCATGTTTTGCGTGCTGGTATTGTGAAGAACCTCGTGGGGACATTCTCCAGCCTCCGGTCTTTTCCCGGCTCGTGCTCGGGTTCAAGCATCCAAATATTTCTGAATAGCTGGCCATCTGCTTGCTGAGAGTCCGTTCCAGAAGTGAGACATCACATAACCCATGCTGTGCTGTATTTAATGGGATGAATGGAAGCTTTCTCAGTCTTAGCCTTATCAGCAACTTTTTAGTGAGGGAAGCTGGATTGTTGGGAGACAATTATTTTTTGGTTCAGTTTGTCCCTTTTTTGCCTGTGAACCGCCATTGGAAAAGAGATGCTACAGCCTATCAACAATAAACATTATTTTAGGATTTAGGATTGCCATTTCTCCACACTGAGCTTTTCAAATCTCAAGGTGGCACAGGAAGTGGTTAAACCAGTATCTGGACCTCTCAGGCACTGAGGGCAATAGGTTGGAGGCCACTTCAGCTGCAGCTGGTTTCTGAAAAGCGTTGATCAACAGCTGAAATAATCTGCGCCTGTCAACGAATCAAAAAAGGAAGACAGCATGTTCAAAGCCAGTTGTGGCTGCAGTGATTAATAGTTGTTAACTGTTGGGACACTGTAGGTTAAGTAGTTTTTCTGCAGCATGACAAAATAGAAATAAATGGGAACAGCAAACGCAGATGAGATGTGATGCCTTTGAGATGAACTTTATCTACCCCAGCGGCTGTTCATCTGAGGTGCTGTCATACTGTAGCAGGATGTGAAATATATTTTATTGAGTCAGCAGAGAAGAATACTGCACCAAAGCGCAAATGGTGTGCTCAGTCTGCTGTGACTAGTGGTTGACAGATTATTGGTTGCCAATAATATGTTTCCTTTCTGATACAATCGCTGATCTTCTGCATTCACGGACCCCTTCTGAGGGGAAAGTAAATTGAAAGGTTGTAGTTCCAACACTAACCTGGAATAGATGTGATCAAGTCAGCCATTGTTGTCCTGTTACCTCCCAACTGGATCAAGCATCAGCCTATACTGGCTGAATCGTCAGCATGGTCACAAAAAATATCTAAATCTAAGAATGATCTCATGATCATGTAATTTTGTAACAATTACTGTATCTGACTATCACATCAGCCTCCAACATTCAACATGTGTATATTGTACCCAGATTTGGTTTGTAAATTTCCCATCCACTGTTTATTCATGTTTGAGTGAAGGATCAGCTTCCTTTACTCAGCAACTATAGATTTAATCACATTTCTTCACATTACATTATATTAGAGATAAAAGTATTGATTTAATATCATAGTCTCCATTTATATTGCGCTTTCCTTACCTTGTAGGTTCAAAGCACTTTGGACTAGATTGCATCCACCCAGTCACACTGACCACCCCATCGAGAGCAAACGAGAGTATTCAGTATCTTGCTCAAGGACACTTTGGCATGCAGACAAAAGGAACTGGGAATTGAAGCATCAACCTGCTGGTTGGAAGCACGCTCTACCAGCTGACCCCACAGCCGCCTCAGTCACATTAAAATAAACATAACTAAAGAAAAACATGACTTTGATAAATGTAGCATTTTAACTATAATCAAAATTAGTAACATTTTTCATTTTGCTGTATTGTTCATCTACTTCATCTACTAAAATGCGACGTAAAGGAGGATTTCAAAACTAAAGCTTAACTATACATTAGTGTTTTTCCATATGAATCAATAATGTGTTGATCATAAAATCAATTTATGGTACAGTCAGATGTGTTGTTAAACCCACTGGACCAAAAAAGCTGGTTAGTTTACAATTTAGATATAAGGCAGTGTTATCTTAACATTGCAGCGTTATTCAGACACAATTCAAGACACAAAGAACAAAAAAAAGCAGATGTAAAGTCATATTTAATCAGGAGTTAGGCAAACAAAAACAAGCAGATGTATCGTTAAAGGGCATATTCATTAATAAATCTACAAGGACAGGAGACCAAGGCACTGGTTCATAGATTGGTGTGATGTGGCACAGATGAAAATTGGTGATGAGTCAGGTTTAATTTAATTTAACTGCTGCCGGGTTAAATGATGAAAAACAAAAATGAAAAAGAGGTGTGTAAAGAGCCTGAACATGTTTGAATTAGGTGTCTTTGCGTGTTCATGCCAGATTTGGGGGAGAGAAGTATTTTGGGCGTTCCCCTATCAGCCATTGCAGCAGCTGGTGGTCCCTGATGGTACATTCTTCAGTGTGTGTATGTGTGTGTGTCTACTGTAATGGGGTGTGGGAGTGGAGAACTGTAGAGAACACTGTCCGAGACCCTACTGTGGTCACAAGCATCCCTGGCAAGATAAGGCAACTGAACGCCATTGTGCAAACATTAAACCCGTGTTATCCTCTCCTCTGCATACCACAGATGAAGTTCAAGTCTAGTCTTTTATCGTGTTTACAAGCATAGTCCAAATGCTTCTCAAATGGTTTAGACCGTGGCTCAGATAGGCTCGCTATCTGCTGGCGAGATTGGATCCCAGGCTTCAATTAAGCCCTTGGGGGAGTTTGGCCAGTGTTCAGATTGGCAGCTTAATGAATACTTCTTTTTATTACTAGCAAGCTTCTATCCACTGTACTTCCACAAACCCCCCATCCTACCCTTCATCTTTTCATGGTACTGACACCCGAATATGCACATCTTTCCCAGATGGCTCGCACTTGACAATAGTTATGTATATTAATTCAGCCCGAACAATACAGGTCCTAAGGTCAGCTAAGATAGGGAATGAAGGGCTGTGATATCATCATGTCAGCAGTGAGAGACCACAGCAACGGTGTTTCTAACAAACACTTTTGGCAGTGAGCACGGGTGGGAAGCATGTGAGGGATTACTGAGTGACTCTTTCTGGCTGGCCTGTCTCTTTCTGTCTGGATGAGAGGTGGAACAATGCACAGTGGCACAATATATTACGTGGGTCTGGAATTCATTTCCACCCTAAAATGCGTCATATAGATGCTATTTATACAGTGGCTTGAAGACCATTCGAACACAATACTTCATTATAGGCTATTGTTTTCCTAACTCTGGTCTAATTAAAGGGATGAAATACATTTCATGGATTTTTGTCTCTTTCTCCTTATTTGTCAGAGCTTCATTATTGTCCTGAGGCTCTCTTTTGAGTGGATAGTTCTTCATTTTTGTCATCATGCTTTGTGTCTCCTCTGTTTTCTCTCCTTCCATATTATCACAATGTTATGATGAGAAAAAAAGAGTGGAGGTGGGGGGGTTGGGAAATAGAACTTGGATCTCTGACACCAGCCTATGATTCAGGCAGATGTGTGAGTCAGTGAGTTTGTTTAATAATCCTGCTTTGTGTGCTGAATGCAAGTCCACATGAAATTAGCTGAAATTGTTGATTCTATGAGACAGCTGTGTGAAAGAAAGCACATTTGATTTGGTTATGGGATAGGATTGATATCCTCCGGAGTAGTGAAGAAGTTTGGAGAAGTATTCCATCTGAAATACTGACATGTTTGGAAACAAAAGGCAGGTATTCTATAACATCATCGTATATGTTTCCTGATATGTCGAGACGTCAAGTACCTAATTTTTTCATTCTTAAACAGACATATTCTGAGCTGTTATCTTTACATTGTTCTGCTGCTTTACCTTGCTAACGTTACTGTTTTCTGCGTGAGAGTCCTGGCAACTCATTGATGATGACTTATATTTTCAGGTTTCAGTGGTAAGATTACAATTTGGGCAACAGAATGACTACCTGGACTCAAAGATGATCGGAATAGATTTCTGGGACCAAAGGTCAAGGTCATGATGACCTTTGCAAAGTCTCTTAATCATAAAAAAATACATTCATTTGTACACTATTTTGGAAAGATTTTCTCACAAACCTGTGTTAGTATTCCTTTAAGTCTTCTCTGTACCAGTTTACAGTGCAGCTTGTTCAAAGTGGAGGAGTAGTTTTCACTTCAGATGAGTTGAATTGGCCTGAAAATTGAAAGTTTTTTTTTGTCAGTTTTGAGACACAACACTTTTGCATCAGCATTGAAAAAAAGAGTGATTTAAGGTTTGTGCATATAGCTGCAGTTTCATTACTGAATAAAGAGGGGAATTCTCTAAGATAAACAACCAACATTTCCAAAATTGTTTCATCTTGAAGATGGGGAAAAAAAAATCATAACATCTTAGGTTGCTTTTTTTCTTTCTGCATGAATTAATGCATCAAACTACAAGCCTTCTATCAGATTTGTCAGTTGATTGATTTAAGATAACTAGCTACTAGTGGCCAATGGCACCTTTTATCTGAGGCTGTACTCCCCCTACCCCCCAATCCCACAATCAAATACATTTTAATTTCAAAAAAATCAATATTTGTTTATTCTCTTCTGTTTCATTTCATTGGGAGGATCAGACTGCGATAGAAAAGTGTCTGAAAAAATATGGTCAAGGGTAAACCTCAGTAAAGTAATCCTGTTTTTTCGAAATGTAATCTGTGTTTTGGGAGAGAAGAAGGCATGTCATAATAAAGACACAGGGTGTGGTTTTATTGTACCAAAGCAGCCTTCAACCCAGGGACAGTTGTGTGTGTGCCATGCCATCAGGCTCAGCCCCTCTCCCCAGAGAGCCTCAGCTCAGCCTCTTAGCTAAACCTTAACCCCCCAGCTGCCCTCCTCTAGATTATTGCCTCAGGCCTTAACCCTCTCTGCCCAGCTTCGAATTAGATTACCTACGGATGTTCCCCGTGTGCGGTGTCATAATTCATTTTTACCTCAGTGATCCGGCCAAAGCTTCAATGATCTTATTTAATGTTTTTTTTCCTGCAACAGAGATAGTTCTCTGGACATAGAGGGTTTATTAAAAAGATGCTGCTTTTGTGCAAACACTCATATTTAAATTCGTATTGATTTTGAAAGCTGTGGCTTTACTGACAAAGTGATCAACCTACATAAAGAATGATGAATTCCCATTCACTTATGGCTATAGTTGAGCTGCTGAGTATCTAGTCATACGTATTTTGCCTGGCACCAGAAACACAAATCATCCTCCCACAAACCTGTTGCCCTTAAAAACCCAGTCACAAGGCCAGGGACAGTTGCTTTCAGAATGCACAGCTATGCAATTAATCCAGCTGCCTCACAAGGGGAGCATTCCCTTTCTTGAAAAAAATCCTTCAGTGCATTTGTCTTAACTAGTGGCATGTTAAGCACAAGTCCTCAGTCATAGCACCACCTGAAAGAGACCCCCCACCATCAATATTCAAAAGTTTGAAACTGACAATATATGCATGTTTGAATCATGTACCGAGGAATGCTTGCCGGCAATGAATGATCGATATCATTTGCCCAAGTGTCAAGATAACATGGTGGTAATTGAGTGATCCAACAAAACCAGCTTGGCTGATTTACTCTAGCTGTCAGTTTAGCAAATGGATTTTGGATTACGTGTTTGGTAAAACAAAGTGATCAGATCTCCAGGCTGGTGCTAAGTCATCTTTGCATCTCAGGACTCTGGGGTCTGCAGGGGCTCACTGTCATGTGGGCGCTCATCCGATCATTAGGTTTATTAGCACTGAAAGGGATTTTCAGTGTGTCCGTCTAGATCCCAGCAGATAGTGGATGGTTAAAATCTCCCTGGGCCACTCAAAAGAAGAGAATGAAATGAGAATCGTCTCCCCCAGGGCCACTTCTGCCTAGGAGCACCTTTGATGATTGATAGTTGTTATGAACACTGAATGGGTTCTTTTGCCTAACTATTAATTAAATTCAGTTTTGGGTAGACTCAATATTGCCCAAGTGAGGGAAGTTATCCTCTCCAGTTTGTTTTATTTCACATTTACTGATGGAGGAACCATGAACATATTGACTTGAAAATTCCATCTTGGCAGCATGGTGGCACAGTGGTGAGTTCTTCCTCTTCATAGCAAGAGGGTCCCTGGTTCGATTCTGACAGGGGACCTTTCTGTGTCAAGACTACGTGTTCTCCACATGTCTGCGTGGGTTTTCCTCCAGCTTCTCTAGTTTCCTGCCACAATCCAAAATATACAAAAGGTCAACTGGGGGACCCAATATTACCCAGGTATGAATGAGAGAGTGAGTGGTTGTTTGTCTCTATATGTGGTCCTGTGATCAACTGACAGGTGTACACATGACAGCTGGGATAGGTTTCAACTCCCTGAATGCAGGATAAGCGGTATAGATAATGCATGAAACTCTTTCCACTACTGAAGGGCATGGGTTTTGAAGACATGGTCAACTTTAGATTAAGTTTGATTGAGAAAATAAGCTTCCAGTTTGAAAATACAAATAAAAATGTAATAAAAAATGTAAAGATAGCTAAGTCTCAGACATTTTACTTTTTTTAGTTACTTCCTCCATGTCATCTTGGTGGTTGGTATCTTGATTTAGTTATCTTCATGTTGTGATCCATTTCCAGCTGCTTGATGCATATTGTTTTTCAAAATGTGCGCATCCCAGTGATCCTAGGAGCTATGTTGTCGGGGGCTTTATGCCTTGGGTGACGCTTCCAGAGGTTCGCGTCCCAGTGATCCTAGGAGCTATGTTGTCGGGGGCTTTATGCCTCTGGAAGCGTCACCCAAGGCAAACAGGTCCCAGGTGAGGACAAGCACAGCTCAGAAGACCCTCATGAAGAATATCACAATTGGACCCAGTTTTCCCCTGTCCGGTCGCGGGTCACCGGGCCACCCTCCGGAGCCGGGCCCAGGGGTGGGGCTCGATGGCGAGCACCTGGTAGCCAGGCCTGCACCCATGGAGCTCGGCCGGGCACAGCCCGAAGAGATGACATGGATCCTTCTTCCCCTGGGCTCACCCCTCACAGGAAGGGCCCAGGGGGTCTGGTGTAGTGTGAGCTGAGCGGTGGCCGCAGTGGGGGACCTTGGCGGTCTGACCCTCAGCTGCAGAGCTGGCTTTTGGGACATGGAATGTCTCTTCTCTAGGGGGGGAAGGAGCCCAAGCTAGTGTGCTAGATTCAGACTAGATATAGTTGGACTCAACTCTATGCACAGCGTGGGGTCTGGAACAAGGCCTCTTGACAGGGGCTTTTTTTACTCTGGTGTTGCCCCGGTGAGAGGAGCCGGGCAGGTGCGGACATAATTGCACACACAACGATGATTGCCCCCCAACTCAGTGCCTGCACCTAGGGGTTCAACCCGGTGGACGAGAGGATAGCCCCCTTCAGGTGGGGGGACGGATTCTGACTGTTGTTTGCGACTATCCACCAAACACCAGTTCAGCTTCCCCACCCTTGTTGGGGTCCCTAGAGAGGGTGCTAGAGAGCGCTCCTACTGGGAACTCCCTCATTCTACTCGGAGACTTCAACGCACAGGTGGGCAACAATAGTGCGTCTTGGAAGGGCGTGATTGGGAGGAACAGCCCCCCAGATCTGAACCTGAGTGGTGTTTTGTTATTGGATTTCTGGGCTCGTTACGGATTGTCCATAACAAACACCATGTTCAGGCATAAAGATGTCCATATGTGTACTTCGCACCAACGCATCCCAGGCCAAAATTCTTTGATTGACTTTGTTGTCATGTCGTTGGATCTCTGGCCGAATGTCCTTGACACCCAGATGAAGAGAGGGACGGGGCTTTCAACTTAACACCGCCTGGTGGTGAGCTGGCTCCGATGGCGGGGGAGGATGCCGGTCAGACCTGGCGGACCCAAACGTAACGTGAGGGTCTGCCGGGAATGCATGGCAGACTCCCACCTCCGGCAGAGTTACAACCGCCATGCTTCCGTTGTGGCAGACCAGAGCTGCTGCCGTAAGGCAGTCGGCGCCTTTTGGGGCGGAAACCCTTGAACCTGCTGGTGAACTCCATTGTTGAGGGATGCCATCAAACTGAAGAAGGACTCCCATCTTTCTGGCCTGTGGGCTCCAGAGGCAGCTGACAGGTACTGGCAGGCCAAACAGAATGCGGCTTCGGTGGTTGGCGAGGGAAAAATTTGGGCGTGGGAGAGTTAGGGGAGACCATGGAGAACGACTTCTGGTGGGCTTCAAGGAGATTCTGGTTGTTGAACGTCAGATCTAGGAGGAGCAGTGTGGTTTTCATCCTGGTTGTGGAACAGTGGACCAGCTCTATACCCTTAGCAGGGTTCTCGAGGAGGCATGGGAGATTGCCCAACCAGTCAACATGTGATTTGTGGATCAGGAGAAGGCATTTGACCGTGTCCCGCAGGCAATCCTGTGGGGGGTTCTCCGTGAATATGGGGTACTGAACCCCATTATACGGGCTGCTCGGTCCCTGTATGACCGGTGTCGGAGCTTGGTCTGCATTGCCGGTTGTAAGTTGGATCTGTTTTCGGTGAGAGACGGACACCGCCAGGGCTGCCCTTTGTCACCGACTCTGTTCATAACTTTTATGGACAGCGTTTTTAGGCGCAGCCCAAACATTGAGGATCGAGGGGATGTGGTTTGTTGGCCACAGGATCGAGTGTCTTCTTTTTGCAGATGATGTGGTTCTTTTGCTTCATCAGGCCATGATCTACAGCTCTCACTGGAGCGGTTCGCAGCCGAATGTGAAGCCGCCAGGATGAGGATCAGGTCCTCCAAACCCGAGACCATGGTGCTCGACCAGTGCTCAACTGGTAACAGGTGGACCTCTTCCCCAATCCACTCCGGGTTGGGGAAGAGGTCCTGCCCCAAGTGGAGGAGTTCAAGCATCTTGGGGTCTTTTTCACAAGAGAGGGAAGGATGGAGAGGGAGATCGACAGGCGGATCAGTGCAGCATCTGCAGTGATGCAGACTCTTTACTCGTCTCTCGTGGTGAAGTAGGAGTTGAGCCAGAAGGCAAAGCTCTCAATTTACTGATAGATCCACGTTCCTACCCTCACCTATGGTCAGAGGTGTTGGATAGTGACCGAAATAACAAGGTCGCAGATAAAAGCGGATGAAATGAGTTTTCTCTGCAAGGTGGCTGGACTCTCCCGTAGTGCTGGTGTGAGAAGTTTGGCCATCTGGGAGGAGCTCAGAGTTCAGTTGCTGCTCCTCCACATAGAGAGGAGTGGTACAGATGAGGTGGCTCGGGCATCTGGACAGGATGCCTCCTGGGGGATGTATTATGGGTATGTTCATATGGGAGTAGGCTACGCAAATGACTGTGTCCGAAGACACGCTGGAGAGACTATGTCTCTAGGCTGGCCTGGGAACACCCCGGGATCCCCCCAGAAAAGCTGAACCATGTGGCTGGGGAGAAAGAAGTCTGGGCCTCTCTCCTCCGGCTGCTGCCCCTGTGGCGGAAGATGGATGGATAGATGGAAATGTGATCTATATGCCAAGTGGTATTTTGACATTTTTTTGTAAATCTAACATTATGAGGAAACAATTATAATAACCACCTATGCTATAAGTTCTCTTTTTTGCCAATTCAAGTGTAAAATTAGCCAGAGAACAAAAACAATGCAAATATTCTCTTCTTCACAGTTTTGTTCATGTTCCTTTCTTTACAGAGATGTGTTTAAAGAGGATTTTCCCAATGTTTACATTGGAATCAGCTCACTGGGTACGTTTTCTGTTAAAGTAAATCCTCTTAATTCTCCCACTGACTAATGAAAAGCAGAGGGAAAGTAATAAGGATGAAGATTAAACTATAATACCTTTAGGCTTGGTCTGCTTAGCAGCCTGGGTGACACCCACTGTCCAGGGGTACTGGTTAGTGTAACAGCAGTTCAAAGGTAAATAGATAAAACATAAAATAGATTAAAATAAAAGTGACATTTTTTACAAACACCTCATAAGCAAGTTAATTGTTATGTTTTCCTTCATGTTTGCCATTGCAATAAACTACAGTTTGACTATACTGTACAGACAATGATTTTGAACTTTACAATGTTTAACATCGGCAAGCTAACACAGGAATAGAATAACAAACAAATAACTAAATGAATAGCTTTCTTTCGCTCGGAGAAAGTGCACCATTATTAACCCAATCAATTCCCGCCCAAACAAAGCAAGATGGTTCCCAGAGATGTGACTGGCAAGCCTGCTTTGGTAGCTTTGTAACTGTGTAGCTTTGTGATAACCATGCAACTGGATCATAGATGCATTTTATTTCAAATGTGATTTCAGGTAAAAAATCCATCCACTGGGTTTGTGTGCCGCTACCTGAATATCTTAACTCAAAGTAGAACCGAAAGTTTTCCATTTTCAGGCCTGTTGAAAAAAGGTCAAATATCTAAACATTAATACCTACTCTTCTGTTCTGTGTCTGCTATTCAATCACCTGGTACATGCACATTGTCTAGCCATGACTCAAAGGTACTGCAATTGGTTTTTCTTTATCCTACTTCACTGGAAAGTCAAAACTGGCACTCTGCAACATAACTGACACCTGGCCTTGACTAAAATGAGCTCATAGATTACTAAATTACTAAATATATATCTTTTGCCACCATTTGGATGAAACAGAATTGTTACCTTTCAGTTAAGTAAGGAATGAGTATCAACCATGTGTGATTTTAGTTGCTCAGTGACGATGACGTTGCGCTCTTTGCTTAATGCAGTTTGTTATACTCCAAATGTTGCCATTCCACCTACTGTTAAATGGCACCCCAAAAGGAAATGCTGATCTCATTCAATGTGAGATTAAACTGGAAGGCTGATATTCATCTTGAAAAAAAGGCTTTAAATTACTCTGTTTGTCTCAGTCTCACAAGAATAGGACTGATGGACTCTTTTCTGACCAGCTATTGCAAGCCTTTGTGTGAGACTGCTCATTCTGTGTTTCATTAGATGAAGAGTAGGGAGGGATCCTGTTCTGTCTTCAACAGTGGTCTATAATTTTGTAAAATATTCTAGCCTTTGGGCAGAAGGAAGCAAAGAAAACCATGATTTTATGCATGTTAGGTCCAAAACTTGTTGCTGCTGCAGAATGATGAGGAAATCATGGAGATAGTTTGTTTTGCTGGTTTGACCATGATAGTCAAAAAGTCTATGATCCAGTTGGGAGTCAGCCGCAATAATTACATGCCTGCTTATTAACATAAAGTAGTGGCCCAGAACCACTATATAGAGTAAATTGTTTTCCTATAGCATAATTCTTTTATTCAGTAGCGTTGGACTGTAGTCTGATACATTAATTATTTACATTAAATGGACATTTTAAGTCAGACTTGTTCTTCTGGGTACTACCTAGGTTGCAGGTGACATATATGAATGATGACTCCAGACTTCCTGAAGTGTGATCACCAATGATCCATCAAGTTATGTTTTCTGACATTTTTTTTTCCCCGAATGCAGGCCTTGCTGAAACAAAGTAAGGAGTCAAAATGATTGCTCAATACTAAAATAATCATTAAAAAGTTTCTAAATAGGTCATGTGTAACAAACCAATGTACATGACAGGTCTGTCAGTTGCAATGCTGACAATACTCTCAAACTTAACTTAACCAACTTAACTTTTAGTACTATATCACCTGTTTGGAATTTTTAAGAGACATATTTTTCCATGTAATCCACACTAAATAATGGCCAAATAGAAGACCTAGAATAATTGATGTAGCACCACTTACTGGTGTATCAGTGGGTTAAACCTCAAAATATGCATTTATATACGTATACGTGAAACGTGTTTCTCTGAATATGACCGTGCCGTCCACAGTGCATCCAGGTGAGTGTAATAAATAAATAATGATCACATACTGTAGTAACTTGATGTAATAGTGCAGGGAAATGAAACCAGCATAGGGAACTTTAAACATACACAGAATTGTAAACAGTATTGGTAGATGTGCAGCTTTGAGTGTGAGACTCACAAAGTGCAGGTGCAGGTTGTATGCATATAGTTTAAATAGGCTGTTACAAAGGTGTTACTTAAAATGTCCTGTCCTAATTTTGAATATTTGCTGATAAAAAGTCCTAAATGCAGTACAATTTACAAAAAACAACAAAAAAATCCCTCCAAGTTGCCATTTTACATAGAAAACATTATGGGTTGAAAGGACATAGAGGTAAAGAAAGCAGTTTAAACACTAAGATTACTTCATCTGTTGTGAAATGAAATATTGACAGACATGGACTGTCAGTTGGACTGGACTTATAATGCAAACTCTGCAGCCTGCTACTGTCTAGTGTCTATATTACTTCCACATAAATCGCATTTGATTTTAACTGAGCAGAGACAAGATAGCTGGAGGAAAAAAAAAAGGGTCTCTTGTTTAACGATGATTAGATAATGTTATTCTGTTTAGACAATTGCTCAGTTTGTAATATAATTAGCAGCCCTACACTCCAAAGCCTTAACAAAGTGTGTGTGTGTGTGTGTGTGTGTGTGTGTGTGTGTGTGTGTGTGTGTGTGTGTGTGTGTGTGCGCACACACTTGTGTTTTGGAGAGGTATTGATTTTGACTGTAGTCATGGCACAGCTGACCACACACTTAGAAAGCATTGAAGGAAATTACCAAACACAGAAAGTAGATCTTTATTGACACTTGTAATTTGACAGCTACTTGTTTCAGCCCTTATTTCTCAGTTGATCCCAGACTATCACGTGGCTGCTGACAGTTCTGTTCACACTTGAGCCAGAAGTTTGGGCAGAATCCACTGGACTATAAACCAATGTCAGTTGCATCGAGTCATGTTTGTCTCATGCTCAGTCGACTGCTTCATGTGTATAGCCAGCAGGAAAACATAATTCTACTTCCTTCCTTTATAGCTTCATGTATTTGAGCACTGTTGCAATCCTATAGGAACAGCTCAGCAGCAGAGATCACTGTGGGAAATTTTCATGATCCTTTTCTGTGGAATTTGATTTTAAGAAGTGAATGCTATCCAGTATTTAAGCCATGAGGGATACTGGTGATCTTTCTCCCTGTACCTGCTTGCAAGCCAGTACATGATTGGAAGTTAGATGATTGACCTTATGTTCCTGTAAGATTTACTTCGAAAGTCAGCATCAGCAAAATGTTAAGTTTTCAAAGTCACATGTTTCAGCATGATGGATGCTACTTTTTCCTGGGTAATTATTCTTAATCACCCAACTCCGCCCTGCTCTGCTGCTGGCCACAGATGCTAACATTTTTATCTACCTTCAAAGAAGAAAGGGGCCAAAATATAGAATAATACATACTATGAATGTCTTGAAAATATACAACTTGATGCCTTTATGTGACAATTTTGTGATCACATTGTTTTGCCCAGAAAATGATAGCCGCCATAAAGTGGCATTAATCCACCTAAGAATTCACAATGAGATAGGAAGAACTTTTAACTAAAATTGCAACTTTTATATCATTTTATTCAATTACAGCCTCTCAGTTTAATTAATGATACACTGAGAGGCTGAATTAGTATAGGACACATTTTTTTTTCAATATATATCTTACACAGATGTAGACTTAGGCACTATTAGAACCTTAAATCTATGCTGGATCCTTGGAGCTTTGGCCTTCTTTAGAAGGTTAAAGGTGTTTGGTAAGATGTATAGATGTTTGGTAAGATGTAGAAAATATATAACAAAAAAACAGTCACAAGAAAACAGTCTGAAAAGGAAAAAAAGAAACACCTTCTAACATGACATTTTGATAATTTCTCCTGCGAACAGACACTTTATTCCCTGTGCTTGACATCATGTGGCTTCTGGTTATAAACAGATGGTGGCTTTCTCCAGGTGCCCCCCCTCTTTCCCCCTTTGTTGTTTTGGGTTTGCACAAATGATACCTCCCACCAGGATCAGCCCACAAGCTATGCACTGTGCTTATTATTCAAATATCGTGCTTTCACAAGAAAGTGAAAGACGGCATTATGAAACATAGATCTAGAAGCTGTTGTTGTTACTGCATTTGTGTTACAGGTGAGTGTGTGTTCTTTCAACCATTCAGTTGTCTCCTTCAGTTGAACAGAAGTTGGATCAAGTCTGTTCTGCCACCCCGAAACATGCACACACATGCACATACGTACTTCTGTTGCAGTTAGAACTTAACACTTGCATTTCTTAACCTTTGAATTTCTCCTGGCTGTTCTGGATCAGAAGGATACAACAGGCCTAAGAACTAGACATTATCTTTGGACATAAAGTCGTCTTTACTAAAATTTCAAACTTGGTTCTCAAAATGGGTGTTGTTTCAGTCTCTCTACACTTTCTCACCATGGCCTTCCAGTTTTATTTCTCTTCTAATAGGGCTTTGTCTGCCCCTCATCTTATAGAGGCATGTCTTCATAGGCCATGTCTGTTTGCCTCTCTCTCCTCTCTCTGTCCCTCCCTCTTGTCATTCCTTGTGTCTTTTCTTTTTCCAGGGTGCACAGTTTGACCCCAGTTGGCCTTGACACAGTCATTTGTAAGGCTTCAGCCAATCAATAGAGACTCCTGTGGCCCAGTGTCAGATGCTGCGGCCACTAATTGAAACCAACAACAACCCATGGTGAGTGACGAAAAGCTTTTTTTTGTTTGTTTCAAAGTGTGTGTTTCGAATGATGCTTGAGGAGGACGGGGGATCTCCCATTATAACATGGTGCTTCCGGCCAGTCCTTAGTTTGTCGTGAAATCATTTTAGTTATTTAATCTGTCCTCCAAAGATTTTTCAAAAAATAAATCTCACAAGACAACTACTGCTTTCAATTTTGCAGTCAGATGAATAGTTTTAGCATCATACTTTAACTTTGCTGATATATAAAAATCACATGAAAAACATGTTATAGGGTCTCTCCCTAATATTTTGTTGCCATTTTGATTAAATTAAACCACATTAAGAGCCTATCTAAGATACCATTTATGACTCAGTAGGAATAATTTAGTGCCATATAGCAAAGAAAATATTCTGTTTTTTGGTTCAATTCTCCAGTGGGATGGCTATACCTTAGTTGGTAGAGCGGTTCTCTATCAAATAGGAAGGTTGACGTGAGTAAGTGAATGTTATCCAGTGTAAAGCGCTTTTTTTACACAGGGTGTCAAAGAGCTATATAAGTGGTCACCGGTTATAGGATTGATATTGCTGGATTGGAAGAATAACCATAGCTCTAGTCCTGATTAGTGATATCCTTTTTTTGAATTTGAATTACGAAAATAATCCAAACCTTTTCAGCTGCAGTTTTATTACTCTAAATTTTCTATTTGGTCAAGTCAACAGTTTTGTTGTTTTTTGGTCAAAAAATAAAGGTAGGATAAAGTGCCAGAAGAATGTCGTAGGTGAAGTGCTGTGGTCTTCAGTAATTAATTTAATTTACAGGAGGAATAATCAGGTCATCACTTGCTTTGAAGGTTCAACCCTCTGAAAAGGGGGCACCCTATATATTGTTTTTCACCAGAGCTATGTTAAGGGGCATTTTTGTGACCTAAACCTAGAATTGAGCATTTAATAGAGGACAGAATTTCAACACAGGAATATATTTGATTTAATTTATTAAAAATTTAATTCATTCTAAAAGCATAATGACTTACTGACTAGGAGAGTCTTTGATCAGAGGGAGCCCTTGTTAAATACCTAATCTTAGAAATCAAAGAATGCAGAATCAAAGAGAAAAGTAAAGAGTGCATTTTAAAGGACAAATAGAATAATAAAGTAATTTATTTAACAATCTTGAAGTACAAAGTCAGGCAATCCCAGGATAGGCATCATTTACCATAACCGCACAAATTGCCCCAGTCCCCCATTTCAGTAGCAGCAGTTTGTTGCACGATCAGCGTATTATTGTGAACCTTCAGCTGTCTCTCAAGCTGCAGTTGTAAGTGAGCCTATTGGCAAATGAGAATGCAAGTGGATTTTAAAATAAGACATTTCAACTTTCCTCTTAGTGACCAAGCAGGTGACAAGCAGCACCTGATGCTCTGCCAAATGTGGAAGACATTAAAACAAAATGACATTATTTGGTGAATAAGACAGTGGAACTTGTTATCAGAAAGAAGAACCTGATGTTGGTGTATTTTTTACTGAACAAAAAGAAGAAGGAAGGGGCCTGCTTTCAAAGATATAGTAATTAATCCCCAGCATCAGACAGGTTATTCTCATTAATAATGCATTTCTAAGCAGTGGCCCTGACTTAAACTGGGTCCAAGATTCAGCTGTAATGTGAAGATCCAGCTGTAATGCCTGGCAACCATCAAAGCCAATCTGCTTTACCCCTAAGCCAGCAACAGGGAGCATGCTATCTCTCCTCCAGGCCATTTCTCAAATTTTGAAACCACTTGCATGTTTTATATTTTAATGTTAGCTAGGTAATTGGTATTTATCAAAACTAAAGCACTATAGAAAATAGGGATGGGAAAGGTGAATTTTTCAGTGTATTTATTTAGCACCAAAGATTTATTGTGTCCCTTCATACTTAGAAGAGGTCTTATAAAAAGAAAACTAACTGCAACTTATTTCACTGAGCTGCTCATTGACTACTGTTACCTACTCTTGATACTTCTATTTTTGTTTTATAATCTTAGTAGTCAAACAGATTGCATTATGGCCACACTTTTGGCAGCAGTGTTTGAGAAATAAGTGGTGCTAGCAAAGTTTGCCGAAGATATGTTTCGAACATAATCGTACTCACATAAAACTATGAACTTTTTCACATTTCAAGGATTGATCTAATTTCCAATGTTCCTCAAATCATGGTCATCCCATTGAAATCAAGCCAGTAGGGGAGTTGGACTTGGAACTTTTTGTTAACCAATTTGTACCATTTCAAATTAAAATGAGGTTAAAAAGCTAAACCTTCGGTTATTAAGCTTAGCAAATTCCTTTGAATTATGGGCAATTACTCCATTGTTATGTACTTGTAAACATCTCAAATTAATTCTAATGGCAACATCCTGTAAATACCTGGGCTTTGTGTGTCGGCTAATACTGAGTCAAAATCCGATACCTTTGTTTGGACACATGTCACATGTGTGAAATCTGTAGTCAGGTTGGCTTGAGCTTTTGTAAATTTTAATCATTTGAGAGATATATCATGAAACAGATCATCAACATGGCACTTTGACTTTTCCCTGATACCCCATCACGACTTTCACTTCCGTGATTGACAGATATCAGTATTATTATCAGTGCATTTCTATCACAGTTACACACACACACACACACACACACACGCACACACACACACACACACACACACACACACACACGCCCAAGTAGATATCCGTTACTAACCCCAGCACATGGGGTGATAACGGTCCAGACTAAACGCTGGAAAACAATGATTCAG
>CAAKHD010008344.1:0-19227 GCA_901007705.1 Fistularia tabacaria
AGACCAGCCTGAATTCAGACTCATCCGTAACGAGCTCTCAGGCGAGGCACTGCAGAGAGCGGGCGGGCTGTTCGGCAACCCACCTTTTCCATCTCCAGGATCTTGTCCTGCATCTCCTTGAGTGCGCAATGGGATTCGGCCTCCTTCAGCCGGGCCTGGACCAGCTCCCTCTCCAGCTGAAGGACCGACTCCTCCGAGCACCGGGGCGCCCCTTTCTGCCGGTGACAAGGGAGTGGGTGAGCGGCGGCCGACGAGCCTGCGATTGTGATTACGGGCTTCCCAGACGTCCGGGGGTGCGGCGCTCACGCGCAATCCCGGCTCATTAGCAGCGCCGCTCTCGCGTCTCTTCATGCTCCGCTGCAAAGGACTCAGCTTTATTTACAGACGACAACGGCCACCTTGCATTATTCACAGCCGCTCACTGCATAGCACGTCCCACATTTATGTAAAACACTGTAATGGCCCCCAACGCCGTCGTGCGGAATCCGACCATGAATAATTCACGGTGTTGTGTCGGCAGAGATTGGGGGCGCAGGGTGTAAATTGTGAAGTCATGCCCGCCTAACTCATGAATACGTTTTACGAGAGGGACGATTATAGGGGTGGGGGTGGAGGGGGGCTGTGTACGACTCCCTGTCCCGATCTGAATTCATGCATACTGAAACAGAGCACCACGCGGAGTGTGAAAAGCCTTGTTCTGCCACCGCTTGGGTTTTGTCACTAGGCAAAATTCCAACAAGAATACGAGTCACGGGGCGAGAGGAACGTCCTGCAGCTTCCACCTGCCAGCAGGGGGAGCCGGCATCACCTCCTTACCGCTTGTGGCTGCTTCTGTTGCTGCGTCTGGAGCTGCGCGATGGTTTTCCTGGCCTGCTCCAGCTGAGCGCCAGCCTCCTCGCTCTGCTGCCTGACTGTGGCCAGCTCCCGCTTGACCAGGTAGTTCTCCTCGGCCTCCTGAGCGCGAGTGACTTGCCCCTTGGGACGCGACCAAGCGAGGAGGGGGGTTTGGAGCAGAGCAGGGACAGGAAGCGAGAGGAGTGCGGCGGTGCGAGTGGGCAGAGCAGAGGAGAGGATGAGGGACTGGCTCTTTGAAACAACATGCTGCTTGGAACTCATTTCCATCTGAATTGCTGTTTTTCTCATGCAAGTTGTAGCTTCCTCTTCCATGCACTTAATCATCAAAGTTATTGATCTAAACGTTAATCATTCTAAACTTTTCTTGCCTTTTAGTGCTGAAACCCTGTCCACTAGGGCTGGGCGAGAACTAGAAAACAAAGGTTCTGGGGTTTTTCAGTATCTTCGACAAAATCTGGGGTGCACTGCAACATACTGCACAATACTCTGACCTCTGTATCTGCTTTTTTTCACTGCTGTCACTTTAAAGCACCATCATTTTTTGGGACCTCTTTAATAACCTCGTTGCCTTTGTCATACTTTCTGTGATATCTGTATTTTCTTTACGACTGCACCAATTTGCAGTATTAACAATAAAGTTGACTTTGACAATCCTACATGATGCCACACAAATGACAGTTTTGGCTCAGCGCTGAGATTTACTGGCTCCTGAATGCAGCATCAAGTCAAATAAACCAGACATTTTTAAAAATGTAAAATCAGTTTCTTCACAAAAATACATTTCCTTTTTTTTTGGTATCCGCTTCTTGATTTAATGCCTTTTTAAAAAAAAAAAATTATTCTCAATTTCTTTTTGGCTGATTATAAGGACACTTTTAAAAAGGTTTCCTAGGTAATTTCACAAATGTATTTTGATTAATTAATACTGTGTTTCAGGAATTTAATATTCAGGTAATTTCAATCAGGTTGAAATTGTTGCTTTTTCAAAATATTTTTTTATTGAGTTATGGCCATTTAAAAAAATTGATGGTAATTCTTTTAAGGCACTTATTTCTTGATTTGTTTGGGACTGTGTGTTTTTTTGAGAGATAAAGAAAATTAAATCATTGTAATTTTTGGGATTCGAACTTATAGATTGCCCAGCCCTTCTGCCCAATTCAACAGAGGTAAGCATGCAGCACTAGAGACGGGAAAGGGGGGCGCAGCATCGGAAAGGAGGATAAAGAAAGGAGGGGATATACCTGGATCAATCTATCTGCCAAGGAAGCACTTTCCTACAAAACAGAAATATCAAGAGGAGACAGCAGAGAGAGACAATCCAGAGGACAGTTTAAAGCACACAAATTGATTGAGAGAGGAAGTGCAATGTTCGTTTTCCCTCAAGAGTTAATTTTACTCTTTTGGGTAGTGGTGGTGGGTGGATGGGGGGGGGGGGTTTGGCATATTCAGGGGTTAGAAAAGGAACATTGCATGCAGGTGCGGTGAGAGAGGATGCAAATGAGCGGCAGGAGGGTGAGGTTTCAGACAGGAAGAGTTGAGTCATGCGGTGACGGAGCGCGCGGGCCACCCAGCTTGAAAGTGGACCACAGCACTCCTCCGATTGGTAAATAGTTGGTTTTGGGTACAGTGCGGTGTGTGTGTCCCTCCCCGTCCCCGTCCCTCCGGTGAGCAGACCCGACGCCGAAGACGCCCTTACTATCCGCGATGACCCGATGCAGGTGGTCGTTGTGCGCGTTTTCAAGAACGGACAAACAGAGGGCGGTGCAGAGCGATGAAGGCATGCAGTCCTAAACAGTGTTCAAGCAGCCGCCTTCGCATTCCAGCTCTGCTCCGGTTAGTGGCACCTGGTGAAGTAGTTTATCTTGAAGAGTTAACTGCAGCTGCGCAAGCAGGCAGGCAGGCAGGCAGGCAGGCAGGCAGTCAGGCGGGCAGCCAGCCATGATGCCAGGGCAGCCTGTTTCCGAGGCTCGGGAAGTGTTCCGCTAATACGAGGACGGTTAGTGAGAAGCGAGGATCCCGCCATCAGGAAGCGGGGATGCTCAGATGTTCTCAGCGGGGATGGGTTAATGTGAGTTTGATGGTTGCCATGGTGAAGCAACGGTGCCGCCGTGCTCACCTTCTCTAGTGTGTCAATCCTCTGCTTCAGGAGCCTGTTCTCCGTCCGAAGCCTCTGCAAGGCAAACAGGGGTCAGATCCGGGTTGGACGGAAACATGCGGGTGACATTTTCGCCAGTCGCCAGCAGGCACCACCCACCTTTATCTCCACCTGCTCCTCCATCTCTTTTGTTTTTATTGTAGTGTATTCCTTCTCTAACCTGTAAGGAAGAAGGTTAACACACGGCATTAGTTTCCTCGATCAGGACTCGGTTTGGAACAAGGCCCCTGGGCGTTCGTCCGTATCCCAGTTTTGGGAACATACGTCCCCATTTGAGGTAACAACTGAGGAGATTTCTCCCTTTCACAACCTGCAAGAATGAACCGGACCTTAGCAGTGGAGCTCTCAGGCATGTGCTGCGGCTCTGTGACAACTGTGGCAGTGGAAGCCGCGGTAATCGGACCCCAGCTCAACCCAGTGGGACACTCAAGACAGTCGGTCCCATTCCGTAGATGGATCATGTCATGTGCTTTATTTATAAACCGATCCAATCAAAATCTGCAGTCAATCAGACTTTTAAGAACTTCACCTCGGCCCCCCAGGGCTGATCTGAGACTTTGGTTGAGAGTAAAAGGCAGCTCTGCTTACTTCTTCATCTTCTTGCCGTTGTATTTAACCTGACAGGCTGCCTGGATGACCTTGTCCGGGCCGCTGTCGAACTGGTGGGGGACGACCTTCTGAAAGTGCTGGTCGGTCAGAGGAACAAATTAATAAAATTAAATATTTAATTAAAACTCAAGTAAGTCTGACACTCAAAGCCCTCTACAAGCACTCGTGAAGATTATTAATTAAAAGTAAGACGGAGAAGCCTTGAGCACAGCGTGATTGACAGCCATGTGACTTACGCACCTGTAACATTCCCTCCATGTCGAGCTGGATGAGTTCAGTCTGGTTCATCTGGAGGATGGCCAGTCCCACGCGGAAAACTATCTCCAAACCCTTAGGGCAGACGAGGATGTCAGCAGATGCTTGTGCATGTGTGTCTTTGCGTGTAATGATCAGTGGTTATACTTTGGGAAACATAAAAAAATCAGTTTTATAATCCAGAGTGAAAGAAAAGCTCATGTTGCAACCGGGAATTTCAAAACTGCACCGCTTCTTTTCTTCCAGCAGGGAGCGACAGAACACAACAGTTCTATTGAAAGACGACAGCTTGGTCAAAGCGACCAGATACTAGAGAGAATATTTTTAGAAAATATCTGCACTTTTGATATTGTTAATCTTGCAAGAAGTTCTGCATGAGTAGTTCTAATACTCATGAAACACTCTGAGCACTTCACACTTGTTAGCTTAAGATTTTTTCACCATTTCTCACTGATTTCATGTATTATGATATCCAAATTAGCCGAACAACTGTCAAACCTAAAAGCCTGATTTCTACCCGACAGAAACTGTACTGTGTTCTTCTGTAGAAAGTAGAACTGTCCAGACAGTTTGTTACAATATCGTACGATATCACGCAAGCAGTAAACGAGTACATACATACACTATACAGAGAACAAACCTCTCATTAATCCTGATGCTTATTCTTGAAGAATTAAATTCATTGCATCTGAATTAAGACTGATTACCAAAGATAAATCCTGAGACCCATGTCTTCTTTTGATTCAAAAATGCAATTAAACCAGAAGACCCTTAAAAGGTCTACACAGTGAAGAAGTCAGTTGTCAAAATAAACTATATAATTAGTAGAACGTCATCGGCTTGAAAATTGTACAATCTTCGGACTCTTTTTGAAAGTCAAGAGCAGAAAACAAGCACCCGGGAAGACAATACAGCATCTCTTCACCTGTGCTCGCAAAGAGCAGGCATCATGTTACTCTCTCATATTCGTGCCAGCAGGATGGAGCTATTTCAGCTGACGCATCCCCGATTGTTACACTTGCGCCAGTTTCTTTCCGAGATTTACAGGTGGAGGAGTCTGACTGACCTCGCACATGAAGATGTCAAAGATCCGGGTAGCGACAGGCAGCGGGAAGGAGGTGAGGAAGATGGTGAGGAACCAGGAAGAGGCGTACATGGAAGTGTGAAAGCTCTGGGCCTGGAAATGCATGTGGAGCTCCGGGAGGTGCTCCTAAGGGGGAGAAAATTCGCATCTGGTCAGATCTGCTTCTGCTCCTTTCGCTTCTTATTTTCCCCTTCCTACTTGGACTCCCGCGCTACCTGGATCATGCACTCGAACTGATACATGCAGAGCCCCAACTCTGCCATGCTTGGCTTGAAGAGCTCACGCAGCCGGTAGTCCTGCATCAGCTTCACGAAGACGCAGAAAGCCTCCTCCTCAGGCATCTGGTGGAGGGAGCAAGGTCAAATCTCACATCTGTCACTTGGGCTGTCATACGCCGCTTCTGGGCAATAGATGGTGTGAGTGTGTGTGGGTATGGGGTCATTTACCTGCATGAGCAGCAGTCCAACAATAAAGGCACTTCCTTGACAGTAGCCGACCTCCCGGTCCACCAGAGAGTACGCCTGAGGTAAATAAGGAAATCCCACCTGAGTGCCTGACCTCCTCGCCTCTCCAGATGATTGAGAGCTTAACAGCTCGACGGCGAACTCCCCTCACCTTCATGACGTTGAAGAGCACCTCCTGGCCCAGGCTGTCCTTCTCCTTGAAGAAGTCGTGCTCTGGGTACGTGCGGGCGATGTCCCTGCGAATCAGCTTCTCGCAGGGCGATGTCATCTTCAGCAGCTCCGAGTACTGGTCCTTGATGGGCATGTTCTGGGCATTGCACAGCAGCTGCCACACGATTGCCCGGAAGTGGTGGGGGATTCCTTTTCTGACCAGATCCTGCGGGGACAAAGCCTGGGAGTGAATCTAAGGTCCTCATTCCCAACAATAAACCTCACAAAGTTTTTCTTGTATGTGAAAACGCCTGTAGGAGGACTCTTTGGGCGGCATTAGAGGATTAGAACTTAATTCTAACAAGTACTAGCTCAGTACGAAAGCATCTTTACAATTCTTAAGGTAATGTGATGTGGGATAACGCTGAGGTTCAGGCAGTACAAGGCTCTATACCTCGTCTTCATCCATATGTGTCTCAGTGTCAGCTCAAAAAGCTAGATTACTGTGAGTGACTGAATTTTCTTTTTGTCTAATTCGCTAAACATTTTTGAAGCAACTCATCACCTGCTTCATTGTCAAAGTCAGACAGAGAGAGAAATATTTGAGCTGAAAATGCGCTGACTGAAAATGGGATGACGTATGCTGCGTCAGGTTTCCTCTGAAAGCAGAACCCACCAGCCTTTGACGGACACCGAGATAAAAGACGACGTTAACTGGAAACGTCTTGATACGTCGCCGACGCACTAAGTTCTGCGGCAACCTGATTGGGAGTGTGGGGGAAGGGGGAGGGGCTGAACAATGTCCATGTTCAGAAAATCAAATTGTAATTTCATTTTTAAACAGATAAACCGAATGAGAGATGGGATTTTATCTTTATTAGAGGGCCACAAGGTTGTCTGTGAAGTCCATAACAAGAGGGAACCTAATTGGCAACCTTCAGAGAAAGAGAACAGACAATTTGTATTTCTTTAGGAGAGGGGGGTTCAAGCAGTGTCTTCCCGTATAAGCTCTGAGGCCTGTCCTATAAATCAGGTTCAGCAGAGAACATAAGTGGGTCAGCGAGGACCTTTGCACTTTCATTCGTTTTCTATATATTCCTTCTCAGACAGTTTAATTAGGCAATTTTCTGTACTGACAAGGAACACTGGTCTTTCCTGCTCTGTCCTGACTCTATCAGGGCGTGTGTGTGCATGTGTGTGTGTGTGCGTGTGTGTGTGTGTGTAAAAGAACATCTGGTCAGTCCAGGGTGCATCTGGGCCAGAGGTCCACCCGCACTGGCTCCCAGCAGGAGTCCTTGCTCTGATATTAACCGGGGCTTGTCAACAGCCAGAGCTAGTCTGTGTTCCAGCACTTCAGCATCCACTGCCCCACCCCCACCTCCATCCGCCCAACAGGAATCAGATTGTAAAACTACAAATGACCGATATCTTGAAAAACATCACTTGTCACTGCTGACATAGTCAAAAACTGTGCAGTTTCCTCCAGACAGCCACACAAAAAGGGAAGAAATGTCGGTATTGTGGAGGCCTCAGCAGTTATGATTAATAACAACCAGTTGTAGCCATCTGGCCGTGAAAGCACTTTTTAAAAATTGCATAAGAGCATGCTGCGTGGTCATACAGCCTTGTAATACTTCCCTTTTCTCACAAATGATGATAACCTGTCCGTTAGGGGAAAAAAATAAAGAAACTCCACAGTCTGTCTGCGTGACGTACAACATCAACAGTTCATGCAAGTGCAGGTCTAAACACACTGGTGATTCAACATCCAATAAGCCGGCTTGGTATGTGAACAACTTCAAGGATACTACGACCACTGGTTCTGACTGCAGCCAAAGCAAATCGTGACTACCAATGGCCAGCCAGGCACTCTCTCATTCACCCCGACAGAGAATTATTCTTCAATGAGCCTACTGCTTTTGGACCGTGGGAGGAAGACGGAGAACTGGCGGAGAACACACAGGCGGAACCCGGCCAACCATCACGACCAAATCTATATCCCTCTTGTTCAAGTTGACCACTGAACCAGGAAGTGAAAATCAGATTGCCATTAAAACCAAAACGTCAAATGTCAAAAACCATTGACACGTCAACCTGAGTAGGCGTTTAAGAGTCTCGACTTGAAAAGTTTGTTATTTAGAGGCCTGGATCCTGGTTAACAAACGGAGTCAGATCGTTGTGCGTTAAGTCCCAGTACTGAAACCTGCATTGGATACAAAGTGCTATGCCTGGAAAGGATGTCAGCCCGTTCACTATAATAAATACAAAAACAAACAGCTAACTAATTTATTGATCAGGCTGCGCCAGTGCGCTCTCGGACGCACACACGCACGCACACACACACACACACACACGGGAACTTCCAGGACAGACATGCATATATCGCCTTGTTAGTGAGTCAGCATGGCGACAACATTTGTCTTCTGAGTGCCTCCTCTACGTGTGCAATGTAAACTCTCCGGGCCTCGGCAGGGGCCATGCACGGATCTATCACCTCGGGAGGGGGTAGCTGGAGACACCGGCCACCTAAAATTAGCTCCGAATGCTGAGAATAGGCGCGAGGACAGCGCACCAAGGTTGTCCGGGACAACAAGAGCCATACAAATGACTTCAGCTACGTGTAAACAGTGAAATGGATAGGGCTTGACATGGATGCCGAAGGAACACGTGTTCATTATCGGAGGGAAAGGCTCGCCGGGCGTTGGACTTTCCTAACTGTCATGGAAGATTCTCCTGATGCGTTTCGTGACCAGGAGGATAGGAAAGTAGTTCCTCCTTTTTTTTTTAAATCAGCACTTTCATGCAGATTTTTAGTTCTGCAATAATTCCCTGACAGACTTGGGAAAATTCTTGCTAACTTTAGCTATTTTGCTATGTAACTACTTGGAAAGTCTCTGTGACTATGAGTGACTACTGTGGCGAATTTTGCAGACTTTTTAGTTATATTTGATTAAAGCATGACCATTAACACAAACACACAAAAATGTCCAACTAAAAATTTTCCTTGTGAGAAAAATCAACCTTTGTCATCCCTTATTTCTAAAAGTTGTAGTGACTTCTGAAAGGACCCATGTTTCTCCATTGTCCTTTGTCCAGTCGCCTGGTCTCACCTTGAGCTGCTTCTCCTTCTTCTTGCGCACCTCTTCCCACTCGTTGACTATTCGTCCCCAGAGGAGCCACGAGTCCTCCTCCAGGTGAGAGAGGTTGGACGAGGCGGAGGAGCTGGACACCAGCGAGGAGCCGCTGTTGCGCCTAGAGCCGTTCATGGAGCGGAGGGATTTGCTGTCCGTCTCCAGCAGCCTGCAGAAGCAACGGCAAGCTTAGTAATGGAAAAAGTCCTGAGAGACAGTTTTGTGAAACTATTCAAGTTTTTACCAAACTCTAGCTGATCACACATGTTTGTTTGCTGAAACATGACTGTCTGTATCAGTCGAGTGAAACCAATAAAAGAGCCGGGAAGACAATGCACAAAGTTTCCCCCGCTAAAGGAACTTCAAGTCCAGCTATGAATCATCTACTCTCCAGTAATGGAGTCCTGCTGGAGCAGCACTACCTACTCGGCTGACATTTCAACTCCTTCCATCACGGCCACAGAGCCAAGAACCCCTTTCGCTGGATGAAAGACAGACAGTGAGTTGGTGAGTCATCGATGCTCAGACTGATTTATCTGACAGTGTGATTTGTTGTTACAGGCTTTGAAGGGACGGATGGTAGTCTACTGAGGAGAAAAAAATGTGTGATTTTAATAAGCTTAGTTTCAAAGCAGAGACCGAATGGGAAGCCTATGGATAAAAAAACAACAAAACAATGTCCGATTATAAATCATCAATTTATTCATCAGCTATAATGCTAAATCCTGCTCATAAAGAGGGTCAGCTGTTGATCATAAAGAGAGACCTAACCTTGTGCCTGGTTTACACCTTACAATTTTCCAAACGCAACTTAGAATTGGCAGTCGTATGGAAATCAAGAGGAAATCTTAAGAGTCACAAGGCCGTCTTCGCAGAGTCACAGCGTGCTCCCTTAATCTCAGTCATTATGTGTGAGCTGGTGGTCTTAAGTCTTAGCGCAGTTATAGCTCAGTCTTTTCTCACTCTTAGGGCTTACGACAATATCAAACATGTTTGATAAATATAGCGAGTCTTACGGTTAAGTCACAGTAAAGAATGAATCAACAACCAATAGATGGGTTCCAACAAAACCAAAAAAAGGAAATCTGGTAGAAAAACAATTGCCAGAGCGGTACTGCTGGCAGAAACAATATTTGTATCGCAGTATGGATGGACGGGGACGGCGAAGGACATCCCAATCAGTATGGAGTGAAAGTAGAGCGGGTGGTGGAGCAGTGGGCAGAACAAATCAGCTTGTAGGATGTCAACTCTCCAACATATCACGAACGAGTGGAGAAGGAAAAGCGATAATAATAAGAATACATTTTATTTAAGGCGCCATATTCATGTTGGAGTTTCTTCTCTTTGTTTTTAATCAATTTTTTATTTTACTTTTTTTCTATATATTTATATTTACATTTATTTTATACATTTATAGATGTTCATCTGCTCTAGGTCGCTATGCTACCCCTTGTGTCCTCCAATTGCCTTTCGCGGACAAATAACGTTTCTCTGATTCTGATTATTGGACTGATATAGCGGAGGCTTTGCAAATATCCGGTGAAAACATTGCATGGTGGCAAAAAATTTGCTGAAAGAATCTGGTTGTAGTTTTCTCTTCAAATCTTTACATGTGAGACCTACAATCTCTGGTCTCAGCCTACTAAGATGACGCTAAAACTATAGACTCTAAAAACTAGTCCTAAGATGTAAGGTGGTTTGAGTCAAGAGTTTACACAAGTCTCGTCAAAATCTTTAGTCTTAAGGTGCAAGCCCAACATTAGTCACAACTACACACAATTTAGAGTCTTGGAACCTACTGACTGTTTTTGGACGCTGGGAGGAAGACAAGAAACCAGGCAGGGGAACATGGAGAGAACCCAAGTCGAACCAGGAACCGTCCTGCTGCAAGGTGACAGTGCAGACAACTGATCTGCTGTGATGCCTGGTATTTTGGACCAGTCACAGGATAAACTCAACACACTCTGTGTTGAACCAGCAGAGGAAGCATTGCTGTGTGACTCATGGGCTCGATCAGCGATTTCATGGACTTTACACCGGTGTGATCCCACTGATTCGGACATTTACTTTCACACATGCAGCCACCCTCTACGGGTCAGGCTGCGTGGGTAATTTGGGGGTCGGTGGAGAAATGTGTGAAAAGGACCTCAAACTCCTCATATCAGCCCAACATTTGGGAGTACTGACTCAGGTATTAAAGCCATGGAGAAAAGATGAATGTTTCTCAAAAGCAGTGTTGCCTTTTTCGATTCTCCAAAGAGCTCAGTGTCTTATTATCCCTGCAACAGACTCCCTACTCTGACTATGCAATCGGTGAAAAAACTAACAGACAGAGCAGGATGTGCAGAACGAGTTGGTACCAAGGGTTTCCTGTGCTGTCACTCAAGAGTGTCTGTGATAGCTAGATGTTATGGTTACAACCAAAACCTTGGTCCCACCCTTTTCCAGAGGGCATTAGTGAGGGCTGTGGACAAACAAATCGATTTTTTTTGTTGTTTGATAAGTGTGGAGGTCTTTGCACTGCAAAAATGCAAATGAAAAAATAGCATTTAGACATTGTCCAAGAAAGCAATCAAAATTGGATGATAACCAAAAAATAACCAAATATGGGGGGCCAAAATCCCCTCCTTGAGCTGATGCCTTATCGTGGTGGAGGGGTTTGCGCACCCCAGTGATCCTAGGAGCTATGTTGTCAGGGGCTTTATGCTCCTGGAAGGGTCACCCAAGGCAAACAGGTCCCAGGTGAGGGACCAGACAAAGCACGGCTCAGAAGACTCTCATGATGGATAGCAATCTTGGACCTAGTTTTCCCCTGCCCGGAAGTGGGTCATCGCCCCCCCCCCCCGAAGCCAGGCCCAGAGGTGGGGCTCAAAGGCGAGCACCTGGTGGCCAGGCCTGCACCCATGGGGCACAGCCTGAAGGGGCGACATAGGTCCCTCTTCCCCTAGGCTGACCATCCAGTGGGGGACAGGTAGTGACTGTTGTTTGTGGCTATACACCCAACAGCAGTTCAGTTTACCCATCCTTCTTGGGATCCCTAGGGGGGCTGCTAGTGAGCACTCCTTCTGGGGACTACCTCGTTCTACTTGGAGACTTCAATGCTCACATTGGCTACGGCAGTCGGCTTGGAAGGGTGTGATTGGGAGGAACGTTCCCCCGATCCGAGTGGTGTTTTGTTATTGGACTTCTGTGCTCATTACAGATTGTCCATAACAAACACCATGTTCAGGCATAAAGATGTCCATATGTGCACTTGGCACCAACGCACTTTAGGCTACAGTTCTTTGATTGACCTTGTGGTCGTGTCGTCTGACTTGCGGCCACACGTCCTGGACACTCGGGTGACGAGAGTGGCGGAGCTGTCAACTGATCACCACCTGGTGATGAGCTGGCTCTGGTGGTGGGGGAAGATGCCGGTAAGACCTGCCAGACCCAAACATAACGTGAGGGTCTACTGGGACTGCTGGCAGAGTTTCCTGTCAGAATGAGTTTCAACACCCACCTCCGGCAGAGCTACTACCACATCCTGAGGGAGGCGGGGGGCATTGAGACAGAATGGGCCATGTTCCATGCTTCCATCATCGGGGCAGCAGCCCCGAGTTGCGGCTGTAAGGCGGTCAGCGCCTGCCGAGGTGGCAACCCTTGAACCCGCTGGTGGACCTCAGTGGTGAGGAAGGAGTTCTATCGAGCCTTTTTGGCCTGTGGAGCTCCGGAGGCAGCTGACAGGTATCAAGGCAGGCAGGCCAATTGGCATGCGGCTTTGGTGGTTGCCGGGGCAAAAACTCAGGTGTGGGAGGAGTTCGGGGAGGCCATGGAAAGACTTCCAGTGGGCTTCGAGAAGATTCTGGTCCACCATCCAGCGGCTCAGAAAGAGAAAGCAGTGCTCCATCAACACTGTGTACAGTGGGAGCGGGTCGCTGCTGACCTCAACGCGAGACGTTGTAGATCGGTGACAGGAATACTTCTCAGGCCTCAATCCCGTCATAACGCCTTCCAATGAGGAGGCAGAGCCGGGGGACTCTGGAGAGGGCCCGCCTAATTCCGGGGCGGAAGTTGCTGGAGTAGTCAAAAAGCTCTTCAGTAACGAGGCCCCGGGGTTGGATGAGGTCCGCACTGGGTTCCTCAAGGCTCTGGATGCTGTAGGGCTGTCCTGGCAGACATGCCTCTGCAGCATTGCGTGGACTGGCAGACTGGGGTGGTGGTCCCCCTTTTTAGAAGGGGGATCGGAGGGTTAGTGCCAACTATTGGGGGATCACACTCCTCAGCCTCCCTGGTAAGGTCTATTCAGCAGTGCTGTAGAGGAGGGTCCGCTGGATTGTTGAACCTCAGATACAGGAGGAGCAGTGTAGTTTTCATCCTGGTCATGGAACAGTGGACCAGCTATATACCCTCAGCAGTGTTCTCAAGGGGGCATGGGAGTTTGTCCAACTCAAGGTATTCCAGGCATGTCCAACTGGGAGGAGACCACAGGGAAGACCCAGGACACGCTGGAGAGACTCTCTCTAGGCTGGCCTGGGAGCACCTTGGGGTCCCCCCAGAAGAGCTAGACCATGTGGCTGGGAAGAGGGAAGTCTGGGCCCGCCTGCTCTGGCTGCTGCCCCCGCGACCCGACTTCAGATAAGCGGCAGAGGATGTATGTATGGATGGATGGATGGGGGCGAAAATTCAATGGAGCAAAATACACCTTGAAAAAATACAAAATATCCACTGAGGCTGAATATCACTGTCATTAAAATGTTGTCCTTTTTTTTTTTTATTATTCATTCTTTCATCTATATGCTTATCCTCCACAGATGAATGGGGGGGGGGGGTCACCTGTCAGTCACAGGGCCACAATCAGAGAAAATAACTCCATAATATGTTGCCCCCCTTTTTTCATGATTTGGAAGAACTTGAAAGCAGTATCAAATTGGCCTAAAAATATGTAATAGTTTAAAATACACAATCTTCTTTCCATTTGACAAGGCAGCAATTGAAGGGAAGGGAATGGTTGGGGGTTTGAGCAGACAGCAACTTGATCAATAAAACATAAAAAACTAATCTAATGAGAACCAGCAAGAAATAACCCTGAGGAATTAACTAAAATTGAATTACCTGAAAATCATCAAGCAATGACTCCAAAACTAGCAAAAACTCCCCAGTATGAGGCCGAACAAATGAAAACTGCAGGGTCCCAGTTTGCCTTTGTTGTTTCTTGTTTCCTAATGATCCAGATGGGGAGTTAAGAATGCGGACGCTTTGAGATGACAGTTAATAAACGCATAAAACACCTGGTACCGCACAACAGCTGCTCTGATAGCGAGGTCAGGCAGCTGACGGAGCATCAATCATCTGTGCGCCTCTCTGCGGTCGCCTTGGGTGTATGTGCACTAGCTGTTAGCAGGGGGGCGAACAATCCATCTAACTGTATCTTCCATTGCTGCTTTGGCCCCCGGCGGCAAGCACCAACAGGACAATCCCTTCACATTCTGTACCACAACGGCGCCCTTGTGTTCATGACAGATGACAGAAAGAAGGAGATAGAGAGGAGAGCGTCTTTGTTCTGCAACAAACGCTGGTTTAAAGAGTCTGAAGGGAAACCAAAAAGGCAACCTGACGTTTCCAAATTCAACGATGAAAAATACAAAGTTGAAGTGAAATAAAGTCTATGGCCAGCTTTGAAGTATAGTTAAATATTTTGGTGCCTGCTAATGTGTGGAAAAACCATTGCAAATAAAACCAACAAAGAAGACTTAAGCTCCATGGTTTAGGGAAAAAAAAGCCTCTGAACGGAGCAGTTCCTGTTCATCTGTTTTTTAATGGTAATTTATTGTAATGTTTCCAGTAATGCTGTAGAAATTAAAAGACATTATGCGGAGGATAAGAAAATCAGAGAAAAAGAATGGAAAAAGTGTGCTATGTTGTTAATATCACAAAGAAAGGACAAGGTAGAGGAATGATGTATGGCCCAGCCTTGATCTCCAGCAGCGTGCTTTTTCCCCACCTGCTTTTAAATCTTCAAATCGCTTTCCTTTTTTCAGTGGATTTACAGCCAGGGTGGAAACGTTGTGACTCAGCGTACGGAGAAAGAGGCAGGTGTGCGGCTGCACAGCGGCTGAACTGCAGCTGCCGATGGACACACAAAAGCCTCCCCCCCGACACCTGATCTCGGAAAAAAAAAAAGTCAGCGGGCTCTGCGCCTGACGTCACCCAGCGAGAACCCAGGACAGCTCAGATTACAGCTGCGCCGGGGTCACAAGAGAGGGGGTGAAATAAACGGTACACAAAGAGCAGCCTGGCCCTGAGGTGCAATCTAATATTTAAAAAAAAAAAAAGACAAAAATTGTCTGTTTTTTGAGGGTTTCAGCCACAGCACTGTTTGGTAGCAGTAAGCGGCTCATGCTGAGTGAACCTGAACACATCGAAAGCGCCGCTGATAATTCACCAGGGGGTCAAACGTGACTCTAGCTATGTGAAAAAAGAGAAATTATTTCACATCTATGGAAGGATAGAAAGCCCTGTGAAAACTAGAGCGATGCTGGACTGACACACAGCGAAGCGGCAGTGAGGTACGGTGCGTCACATGCGGCTCAACATGTCACGCTGAATGCAGCAGAACAGCCTCAAAGATTGTACAGTACCAGGACAAATTCATGGTGCCTTCCTCATGTCCAGTCCGCTTGGAGTCCAGGGAGACGGACTTCGGCTGGTTTCAGGCCACAGCCCAGAGAGCGACACGTCCTCCTGCCTCTTACACCGTTGATTCCAATGCCTTGAACTATGTTTTTTTTTTATCTGCTCTGTCGGGTTCAAAGGCCTCGAAAAACACTCAAAGCCAGAGTGCAGTGTGCACCGGAGCGTCCAGCGGAAGCAGCATGGGACATATTATCACCACTCTTGTGTGTGCGTTTTTTCCGCCGCATTGTCAGCAATGAAAATGACATCTGACACACAACGGCTGAATTGATTGGCTTAAATAAGATAAAATATTTCATTTCAGTCTTTGAAACTTATAATTTGTTTTGTAGCTCCTGTTTTCCTGATCCTTTTCACCTGCTGATCTTTTCCTATTTTTTCAATTCCTTTAATATTTTCAGATAGTTTCTTACCCTCATTCAGCTAATTTCCTTTGTTTGTGTGTGAATGGTTTTCAGTTTGCCAATTTTAGAAGCGACTTAGTGCTTACTTAGTCACAGATCGAGCCCATCAGCAAAATTAAATGAGGTTGTTATATATTTTTCACCACAATAGGATATAAATTGTCAAAATTGAACAGAACAAAACCAAAATAATGAAAGATATTTGCCAGACAAGTACACAAATGGACTGAGAGTGCAGAAACTTCAAAATACTTTCCTCTTCTCATACCAATTCATTGTGCTACCTTTAAATACTTTTCAAGACCACTATTTTTGTTACCCAAAAAATACATGATGCAGTACCGCAGCTGGAGGATATTTGGCATTTCAGCAATGGATTTCAAGGTACTAACAAAACACTACACGTTGACTCAAAATCAGAGGGAAGCTATGTTAGGTTCTTCGTTGGTCATAGGGACAGAGGCAAACACATATGACTTTTTTTTTTTCTCAAACATATATAACTTGCTATATGGGGGGAGGATCAGGAAAAGGGGCGGAATTGGACTCTTCAAAGAGTCTGAACTCCGCCAACGACTTTAATTACAGGGAAACTGGTAGTTTTAAATCTGGAGTCTAGGAGGCAAAATATGTCAAAGAAATAACACAAATAAAGCTAACGGAAGGGACGAGTGTGTGCGTACACACACTTGACTAAGTTTTTAGGATGGACACCACAGTTGCAGTGAGAAGAGGGGCTGTCTACTTAAGATGTGATTTCCTTGTTGTGTTTATATTTCCAATTGTTGTTTTGCATTACTGCTTACAGGATATCATTGGTGTTTTAATATTCTCAGAGCAACACTGTAGTCAGCTTACACTGCGATCAAATGAGTTTGGGAAAGGAAAAAAAAATCTCTTAAATAGCTGGATTACTTTAATGCAAAGCTGTTTACATCGGCAAGTTGCATCTGTAGCTTTAGCAGTAGTGGAGCTGACGGAAACATGGACGCACTGGAGTTCACCTGCAGTGTGTGTGTGTGTGTGTGTGTGTGTGTGTGTGTGTGTGTGTGTGTGTGTGTGTGTGTGTGCTACTGATCATTAAAAGTATAGCTGGGGGATGAAATCAGATCCCCGGGTGTGTATGTCAAGGGCAACACCACAACACACAGCGCTAGAACAGCTTTCAGCTCATCCTGGGGCCAAACTAGGGGCCGCCAACCTTGCACCCGGAACCCCGGCAAAAGACAGACAGGTGACCTTTACAAGAATAACCGAACAAGAGTTTAAAAAAAAATGCAACCATATCCACTGAGGACTTTAAAGTTCTTAACTCTCAATCAGCTTCCCCTATCTGAGCTTAATCGAGTTATCCTACAGGTGAAATCGAGCAGGTCTTGACTTGTTCTACATTCTCGATGCAACTGTCAGTTACGCAAAACGATTTTTGACCATGCACCATGCAGAGAAATGCAAAGTGGCAGCCCCAATCACAGAAACAACCAAAAATATGATTACTACCTGTGAATTACGCATCTGGGTCAGTAGTGGGATGTGAGGTGAACTAAGGCATGCAAGTTACTATGTCACCTGATGATAATGCCTGTCTACGTGGCGAAATGAGCCTCCGCCCTCGGCACACGGGTCTTAACCTGTCTGACATGGAGAAACAGGAGGAGGCATCCAATCACGCCACAGACAACCAGGCGGCGTGACAACCATCTACTCCGGTGACAGGAAATCATTTTTGCAAAACGTTGAAATCTTCCCAGGCTAAACTGCAAGGCGTGACATTGCCCCAAACCAGGAGTCACAGACACTTTACCTGTTCTGCTCCTCGAGCTTTGCCAGCAACTCCACATCGTCTGGACTTAGCTGCGCCGGTGAGGATGGCGAGAGGGCGGGCGACGACAGGGAGGTGGAGGAGGAGGTGGCGGTGGTCTGGAGCGATGAGGGCGTGGCCACCTGGCTAGCCATCTGACTGACCGTGTGGGACACAGAGTTCTTCACCCATGAGAGAGTAGAACTCAGCTTACCAGCAACCTTGTCTGTCGCCACCTGCATATGATGGAAGGGAGGCGCCTTTAGATGAAGCAATAAGATTGTCGTAAACAATTCAGCCCCACTTTGCATCTCAGCATCTAGCAGCAGTGTGAATACAGAGAAAATACTGATATCACTTGTACTTGACAAGTGTGGTGCCCAATTTCTTGAAGATTCAAAGGGGATTTTCTTTTACAGCGGTTGGGGGACTTTCTCAATGAAAGTAAGGTTGGTTTGACTAATTTAAAACAAAAGAATTTACTGAAATACAAAAAAAAAATTCCATGAAATTATTCTAAGTTAGATGTCATTTTTTTCAAATAATCAGCCATAAACTTTTCTGTAAAATAGACTGGACAGCTACTCGCCATCATGAATACAAAAGTGAACAAAAGTGGATTACTTTTCAAAGGTATTTTCACAAAGTAGTAACAAAAGGCTATATCCCAATATATGAAATTCTGAATTCATAATAAATAAATAACCTCCTGTCAGAGTGAAGATACTTCACAAACTTGTTTCAGTGTTTAAGTCTGAACATGTAGAAACAAGGAGTTCAAGCGGAGTTTCATGACGATTAAAACAATGACAACCACATGCATCTCCTCAATCATGATGTAAGCCAGTGGTATGGTCACGTGACTCCTCCAGGATGGGAAATACATGACATCAGCTTGCATGCAGACCTTACTTCCTAAGCTGTCGGTTGCGGTGCGTGCCATGAAGTGACATTGTTCCTGAAACAAATTTTGCATTTTCTTTGCACAACCTGGTTTTAATATGAAATGCTAGCTTAAGCTACCTGTTGTACTCCCACGGGACACTGCAAAAGTCAGCTCAGCATATGAAATTTTATCTCTCAAGGGCTTTCTAGTCCTGCTAGAATGTCACACTGCTTTGTCAGAAACCTTTACTGGCGCACAGCAGAAGTACTTCACGGCTTGCTTCTCCTTGAGCTTCACAGAGGCACAACCTGTTGAGCTAAAATATATCACCATAGCCATCGCAAACCAGCTGCTCAGTCTATTTCACTTCATGAAACAGCCACTTTTAGCTTAATCAGCCAGTAAAATAGCCAAGAGAGGTGCTGTCCTGTGACTTCTTACCTGCTGGCATAAGCACTTCCAAAACTATGGCCCTGAGCTGTGACATACTGCAGAGGATCTATTCCAAGGAGAACTTTAACAGAAGAACCTTCCAAAAGGTAACCCTCTCTCCTCAAAGCTTACAGCCGATTAAGTCGTGCAACAACTCTGTGGTCATATGTCGCCCACATTGTCTGGGAGGGTCAAAGTTCCTCAAAGATAGGGCTTCTTTAAGTGTGCTGCTCAAATCAGTGTTAGGCAGGAAGCGCAACACTGTGCTCAGCAAAAAAAAAAAAAAAAAAAAAAAAAACACAGCAGAAAAAAGGAAAAAAAAAAAA
>CAAKHD010008344.1:25853-38074 GCA_901007705.1 Fistularia tabacaria
GGGTTTGATATTTTTGTTTTTTTTGGGGTGTATTTGGGGTTTTTTTTTGGGGTTTTTTTTGTGGGGGGGGGGGGGGGGTGTCTCTAAATTTCCACCAGTCTAACGGGTGGATACGGAGCAAAATAGCTTCGGGTAGACAAATATAGATTGATAGATAGATAGAGATAGCTATGTTTCTTTCGTTTTCTTTCTTTGAATACTTCATCCACGTATCAGCCGGACGCGGCTGCCTGCCCCCCCTAACCTCTCCGCTGCATCGGCGGGTCGCAGGAGCCAAACGTGGGCTCTGACGCCCGGCTACCCCCGGTGCCCTCCGCCTCACGCCCGCGGATCGAAAGAAGCGTTGGCGGCGGACCCGGGTTGCAGACTCGCCGCTTTAATGACTTTCTCGTCCTTTTAAGGGGTCGGCAACATAGTGGACTGAAATGGAGATCTACGATCACACATTCGCTCCAGTCAGGACTCCCGATCTCAGACGTCGAGGAAAAAAGGCTCCCCGCCCGCTAGCATACAAGCTAATTTCATGTTACTAAGGAGAGGGGGGTCAAAATCTCAGTTTGGTATGTTTGACTGTTTTGTTTCCAGACAACGTCTGGAACGTTTGTGCAGGGGTTAAGTGGCAAGAAAATGCAATTTAAAAAGGGTATTACTACGATGAAATTTGGCAGTACCTGCTTAACGACAACGCTCTAAACTTCGGGCGTGATGTCACTTTGAAGAGATAGCTACTTATTTTGAAGAACCCAACTTGATTCCAGTAATTAGACAGTGCCCGGGAGAGGAGGAAAAAGGGAACATCCCTTTACCTTGAAGCGATTTTAGCCAGCCGTAGCAAACTTCACCCGCTTCTTCCCATCCAAGAAAATAAAGTCCCGCCGGCGCGTACGAGGGACAAGTTTATCAGCCTCTTCGACAGGACACGTTAGCCATATTCTCCCGAGTTTAGCGGCTAAGTGTCCGCCGGACAGGAGGCTAGCCGGCGCTAAGTTAGCTCGCTCCCATTGACTGCAAGGCTCGGCCCGTGCAGCCGCGGTTCATACGTGTACACCAATGTCTGCGGGGCAGCTCGCGCAGACGGGCTCGCGAGTGTTTACATCCCACGGCGCATGCGCACCCCCCCCCCCAGCCCGTGGCCCTGGTGATCCGAGCAATGTCGCCCCCGTGCGTTGGCGACGCGCAGCCGCAGTGGAGACGCGGCCGACCGGGTGTCCTCATTCATTCGCACCGAGGAGGAAACGTCGGCAGTTCAATTCCGTCTGGGAAGCGGGGCATTTGTTCTGGATGGACTGATGAATATAGACACGCAGGGTAATGACAACGCAAGATATGTTACCAGGGGAGAAAACCTCACTCAGAGGTGGAAGAACGACAATTAGTATCAATACCTGATTATTGTTGGTTTTTTTTAACATATCATAACTTTGAAAATGATCAATCAGGACACATACTTCAAAACACCCAGATGAACATCGTCCGGTCATGACACAAAATCAATCAACAAGGTACCTTTAAAAACCACATTAATGATGAAAAGAAATAATTGTTAGTTAATTACCTGGAGTTCATTGTTGACATATATTTGCTGCGAAATATCCTGTATGCTGGATATGAACGGAGATTCAAAGATCAGATACGCAGGCAGTTGCTTCATTTAAAGTACAGCGTATTCATTGCAGAAGAAGAAAAAACAATACAAATGGTCCATAGGCTTTGAAGGCCTTCACACGCCTAAAGCCAGTGTATAAACGGTGTTTTCACTCCCGGACAGATGGAAGGGAGTATAGGCAGCCACACTATTCCGAAACCCACTCGATCTGATATGAGTGGTCCGACTACCTTGATTCACATACCTGCCGCTCACCAAAACCAACCTTTCAGGTTTGACATTTACGCACGCCCTTTGTTGGCTGTAAGGCAATCCTGTGTCTGACGTAGCAGGGGTGGAGAAAGTCATTATGGATAATCCTCATGATGATTATATAAGTATTAGATGCCAACTAAGTTTGTTGTCCGATTGTAGATTTCTGTTTCGATGACATGATGTGATATACAATCTTACAGGGTACCACATAAGCATCCGGCACATTATAAGTGAGAAATTGGCTCAAACGAATGAAATCAATATCAAATTATGATGGTTCTCACATCAAAGTAAAAATAAAAAGGACAAAGGAAATGTCTGAGTTATTTATTGCTGTCAAGACAATCAAAGTGTTTATTCTGGTTTTCATTGAATTTGACTTTGCAATTTATTGACATAAATTGAAAAGTTATAAAAAAGAGATATACTGTGTGTATTGTCTATTGAGAATTGTGACTTTTATTTTAACCAGAAAACCAAATTTAGATGTTGGCGGTCAGATTGCAAGATTATAAGTAATGGGTGTGTTTTGAAGAAACAATTGAGACGCTTGTTGTCAAGAAAATGATCCTAGTATTTAAGCATCTTAAATACAGTGTAGCACCACTTTTACAAAGTTTTATATGTTAAGAATACCTCTACTCTGATGGTGTTTGATGTCTTGGCAGTGGCCAAATGACATTATGATGAATGCTTTTATTAAACCTGGCAATTCAACAAGATAAATATTAAAAAATATCTGATTTTGATGTATTATCATTGATTTTTTTAGATTAAATAATGTTATCAATCATTTTGGTTCACATCCAGACATGTATCATTTAACACCAAATGGACCAAAAGTTAACTTTAAAAAAGAGCAGAAGGGACTTACCAGGACATGTATAAAAACATATAGGTCAATACTAGTAATAAGTCAAAGAAATAGTTAAGTAACTGTGCTCTATTGATTGAGATCACAGTATTATTACTGAGTGTGGGTTAGACTATGACAGCTACGTCAGCTAAAAAAATGTATGTAGTTTCTGGACCGACTCCAGACAATTTTTCTGAATAACAGAAAAAGATTGAGGAAATGAAATAATTAAACAATTTCAGTACCATTGGTTCAGATCATTGAAATAATAAAGATAAGAAGGAAAAAAAATATAAATGTCTTCACTCGGTGAATCTATTGAAACAATGAACACATCTGCATCTGTGTCCCCAAGTATTTATTCTGGTTGAGTCTTTCCTCGATATGTAAGACAGTAATATATGAGCATATCAGCAATTTATTGATATTTATTGAATTATCATGGAGTCAGTAAAAGGAAGATGTGATTTTTAATTTGATCTTCTTCATTCTGATTTCTCTTTCCACCAATATATTGATTCTCCCAAAAATCATGGGAAAATCCTGTGATTGAAATTGACATTTGGACACCTTCAAAGGGAGGACAGATATAATCAAAATGTAACCTTGAAATCCTGAAAAACTACCATTAGAATCCATGAGAAAATCGCAAAAAAATGGAAGAGAAAGTAAAGTGAAAATCAGCAACGATGACCCAAAAAATTAGCAGTAAATGACCTTAGAACACTTTTCAAAATGATGTTGAACCAGTTTAGAAAATACATTGTATGTGAATGAGAGGAACCCAAGTGGAACCAAGTGGAAACACGTTCAAGCCGGCTCAAGAAAAATGTCAGGAGTAATGTGTGGAAAAAAAAAAAGAGTATCAGATTCAGAGGCAGTGGAATTGAGGAAAAAGACAGGACGCAGAGCTATTTTTTGCAGAGATTTAGGTCTTGAGGTTCTCTTTGGGAATGACGAGGATGGATAGGACCAGGAATTAATTCATCAGGGGCACAGCACATGTTAGATGTTCTGGAGATAAGGTCAGCAAGGCCAGACTAAGATGGTTTGGTCATTGATAGAGGAGGGATATTGAATATAGTGGTAGAAATCTGTCAGGCATGAGGCCTAGAGGAAGACCACAGAGAAGTTTTATGGATGGAGGGAAAGAGGACCCGAAATTAGTTGGTGTGAGAGAGGAGGATACAGAGAATAGGGTAAGATGGAGGAGGTTGATTCGCTGTGGCGACCCCTGAAGGAAAAAGGAAAAGAGAAAATAAATGAAGAGGAGGACACTTACAAATAAATTTGAAAGTAACTTTTAATTGACTTGGGATCAGCTAGATGATTCTAAGTTTGACGTCACATGTTTGGTACATGTAGATTTATTGTCTTCATGTATTTTTCCCCATCCGTTCCGTCCTCGGGGTGCACTTCCGCTCCGGGTCAACAGGGGGCAGAATCAAATTAAGCCTCGCGTTCACTTTTCCCGTTTATATACGGCGCATGCGCACCCCGGTCTTCCTTTTTCCCAGTGCAGCGGAGTCAAGCCACAGCTTCGGCTCCTGGCTCCTTCTTAAGGAGACAGAAAATACTGCAAAATGGTTCGTAAACCCTTCCAATACGTGCCGACGTGTAAAGCTGACACACACACCTTTCACTCCGCGGCGTCGGACGGCCTGAAAACCGCCGCTGCTTTGACGATGACAGTAGATTTTGCCTCGGCTAACGCTCAACCCGCTTCGGTTCAAACGTGGCCTAATAGCTACCCCGCAAAACCTCCCGTGTTCCCGCTAGCCCTTCCACCTCCTCACGTCAACGTGTTTCCCTGCAACATCATCGCAGTCCCATTTGAATACAGTAATATGTCACCTGTCATACAAAAAGACAAATCCCTGTTTATTCCATATAGTCAGACCCCATTAGTATGACGCTAGCCGCCGACGTTCACTCCCATTGACCCGGTTAGCATCAGCTAGCCGGCTATTGGAAGCACTCTTCTGACTACACGTGAAGTCTTAGCGAAAGGACGACACGTCGCGGCCCCGCTGTCCCGAACCCCTCGGCGCTAACGTTGCATTCCTCTCTCTCAACATATTCCAGGGTTTTGTAAAAGTAGTGAAGAATAAGGCCTACTTCAAGAGGTACCAGGTCAAATTCAGGAGGAGGAGAGGTAAGCTAGCATCTGACAGTCCTTTCTTAATTGAAGATGTTTAGACCTTAAGCATGTGTGTGTGTGCGCCAACAGAGGGGAAAACTGACTTCTTTGCTCGTAAGCGCCTGGTTGTGCAAGATAAGAACAAGTACAACACCCCCAAGTACCGCATGATTGTCCGCTTCTCCAACAGGGACATTGTGTGCCAGGTAAGCTCACCGGTGTATCCGCTTTTATTTTGGAGGGGTGATCCCAGACGTTTCCTGGTCCTGAACTGTTGTTGACGGTTGTTGTTGTCACGCAACTGTTTTGCAGATTGCCTATGCGAAGATCGAGGGTGACATGATCGTGTGTGCGGCCTACTCTCACGAGCTGCCCAAGTATGGCATCACTGTGGGTTTGACAAACTACGCAGCTGCCTACTGCACTGGTCTGCTAGTTGCCCGCAGGGTAGGTGCTCAGCCGCCTGCCATACTGTGACACACATCTGCGTGGTTTGCCTGATATCCACAAACTCCTGGACTTCTCGTTTTGAAAACCGTCATGGCGGTTTGTTTGTGGATGAACTCGCTCTCAGCTCCTCCATGTTTGTCTCCAGCTCCTGAACAAGTTTGGCCTGGACAAGGTGTATGAGGGCATGGTGGAGGTGACCGGTGACGAGTTCAACGTGGAGAGTATCGACGGCCAGCCGGGGGCATTCTCCTGCTATCTTGATGCTGGCCTCGCAAGAACAACCACCGGCAACAAGGTGTTCGGTGCCCTGAAGGGCGCCGTGGATGGTGGCCTCAGCATCCCACACAGGTACAAAGGCGCTTTTGTGGGAGAAATTACACCACAGGCTCCTGGGGTATCTCCCAGAGTCTTCTTGAGAGGTGCATCTCTTAACGGCGTTCAGTGGCTGTCTCTTGGCTTCGGATTGAGGGCTCACCAGATGTGGTCACATCGTAGAGCTAGTTATGAATATGGTGCTTCTGGTAGTTCCGAGGAGCCCTGACTTCAAAATCGACGGCTAACACTAAGATCAGCTACTCCACAGGAGACGGGTCTTATTAAAGATATGAACTTCCCTTGTCTGAAGATGGAAACTGCCACATCAAAAGATAATCCCAAAACAGATGGATTGGCTCTGCTCATCCAAAAGATCTCTTCACCTCGTGCTCTGTGTTATGGAGTCAAGCAGTCTTCCCTAGTCCCAGAGCCCTGTTACTTTGACAGAGGGGCATCCCCTGGATGTTTCCCTCCCAAAACATTAAGTAGTTGGGTGTACTCGGTGCAATGGTCTCCAAGCTCTCAGTAGGACAGGACGCAGGTCACTCAGAACATGTGTTCAGCCGCTCAGAATTTGATCCCAGACTGAAGAGCTGAATGCATGTGTGCAGAGGGATTCGGCACAACCAGGTGTGTGCACTGCTGATAAGCTATATACCTGACGGGGGAAGAGAAAAGATTTAAACTTTGTGACAAACAGTCTGACTTCCTGTTTACTCATCTTCCCAGCATTTTTTTTAAAATGGCCAGTTTTGGTTTCCCTCTTTAGCTGCATGCTGGATGGAAAGCTTCCCGTTGTTGAAGTGGCTCTGCTGACAAACCTGGAAATGTGGGCATGTTCTCTCGTGGCCTTTTTTTCTGGTAAACTAATGATGTCTGAGATTGAAAGGGCCAGGCTGTGAGCTGCTCTGGTCTGCTTAAGAGTTTTTACTCGTGGGATGAGACCTGTCTCGATACGAATCCCTTTACCTGCTGATTTCACGTCTGCTATTGGCTGGGGTCCGGCTTTGCAGGGTGGTGTTGTGACATGAAGCCTCCTTTCTCGGGATGCAGTCTTGTGGCGGGGGGGTTGCCCGTGGTGGTTTGTCCCACAAACTCCTGACGTAAAGTATGGTTCTGAGAATTTAGGTGCTCAGGCAGGGCCGTCTTGCCTTAAGCTGGGGTTTTTCTGCCAGCCGTTACCTGCTGGGTCGCCCCACCCAGCACGGAATAAGATTATGAGTTGATCCTACGTAGATTCACAGTCTACCTGCCTCTTACACTCTACAAAATATTGTTAATGAACATCCAAACATTGAGCAGCAAGTGTTTTGACAGCTTGTGGATTCCTGAAAGTTATTTAATTTCTTAGCGAAGTGGTGGTTTGCTAAGGACGGCTCCATCAAGGATCAAGAGCTCCGATGTTTCTAAGACATGGTCAACCATAAGCTGTGGCGATGACTTCGTTTGCAGCTCGTCTAAAGTTACTATTCTGCCTTCTTGTGTCTGAAGAATCGACACCCCACAGACAGGGTCAGGGTCTCAAAACCGTAAATTGCACTGGATATTCTCAAATATTAACCCAATCTCCTCCCCTCCAGCACCAAGCGCTTCCCCGGCTATGACACGGAGAGCAAAGAGTTCAACGCTGAGGTCCACCGCAAACACATCATGGGCATTAACGTGTCTGAGTACATGAGCTACCTGATGGAGGAGGACGAAGAGGCCTACAAGAAGCAGTTCTCCCGCTTCATCAAGAATGGCGTCACCCCTGACATGGCAAGTCCAGACCTCCTGTCCTATGTGACAAGTCAGGAGGCACTTGCAGATCTGCATGTGTGAGACCACAACTTGTCAGCGGTGCTATCCTTTTCATCGTCTGCAGTTCAATAGAAATCTAGAAGTTATCCTGAGAAGTCCTAGACTTGTGCAGATCGTGATTTCCCCCTCATGGACTACTGTGTTGGTGACAAGTTAAAACTAAATACTTTGATTTTTAATCACCGCTGAACCTCAGTGCTTCATCCTGAAGATGTTTCCTGTCTTTGTGTATTAAGAGTGAAAAGTTCAAACTGTTTATTTCTTTCAGCAGAATTTCGGTGTCATACAAACAGCAACCTGTTTCTTGATGTGTGTATTATCGCCTGACCATGACGCCCTCTTATTTCAGATTGAAGAGATGTACAAAAAGGCTCACGCTGCCATTCGTGAGAACCCTGTCCATGAAAAGAAGCCTCCCAAAGAAGTTAAGAAGAAGAGGTGAGTCTTGCTGGCCCTCGCTCTGGGCGCTGCTCCCCGTGTGAGCAGAAGGCGCGCTGACCTGACCCGAGTTGTTTGTGTCGCAGGTGGAACCGTGCCAAGCTCTCCCTGGCCCAGAGAAAAGACCGTGTTGCTCAGAAGAAGGCCAGCTTCCTTCGGGCTCAGGAGAAGGAGGAGGAGGACTAAGGACTTGCTCCAGTGGAGGATTTTGTTCAAATAAATCTATGGAAAAGACGCAGATGTGTTTGTGTGTGGAGTGCTTTGGTGGGAACGCCTCGGCCAGAAAAGCAAGCTTTTCAATTCTCAGAAGACTAGCCGGCAAATTTGTCTCGTTCAGGCGCTCAGATTTCAGCTTTATTAAGTTTTTAACATGTAACAAGCAGCATCAGACGCATCGCGGTTCTTAAGCTGCAGCAAGATTCAGTCTGATGGTCCAAACATCCAGGTTTGGGTTGTATTTCCAATCCCTGACGCAGCGGTTTCCAGCATTAGGAGTCCTTGGTGTGTGAGATCTTCTTCCACAGCAGGGTCTTGAGGTTGTTGAGGATGAGGGAGTGCTCCATCTCCATCTGCTCGGCCGAGCCCTTCAGGGCCATGCAGGCAAACAGCTGCTTCTCTAGCTCGTCTCGAATGTCTGATGGCGCCCCCCTCAGGATGTAGTCCTTTAGCGCCTCGCAGGCTTTGGCCAAGTTCGGCCTGCTGACCTCCGGGGTGCAGCGGTGCTTGGTGAGGTCACAGGAGGTCAGGCAGTCCGCGCCATATAGGCAGTCCTGGTCAGTGTCGCAGTGCCGCTGCCGGATGTTCTCTTGGAAGACGGCCTCGGGGACGATGTAGCGCGCATCCAGCACCTTCAGGTCGTGCTTGTCGTTATAGCCGAAGCTGGCGGCGCTGACGTCGCACATGAGGAAGCTGCCGAAAGTGCCGTGGAAGACGTCCTCCACCAGCTCCAGGAGCCCGATGGAGATCTTGGCCTTGTGCGGCCATGATGGTGTGAACCACTGGTCCATGCGGCGTCGCAGGCCGGCGGGGATCATCAGCTCTGCCAGCCACGGCAGCCGGATGCCGTAAAGCGGCGCGTAAGGCACCTTCTCCGTCACGTACAGGTCGCCGCAGAAGCCTAGCAGCTTCGGCGTGTGCTCGCCGTCCTGCAGCACCAGCGCCAGCAGGAACTCATTGAGCTGCAGCAGCGCCCAGGTGGAGCGGGCCTCCGGGAGCGAGACGCGGCCGTCCCTGTTGCCATCGGCGATGACCAGCACTTTGGTCGCCAGGTCAGCGAGGTTGGCCTGCTCGTCCCCCACTCTGGCCTGCCAAGAAATATCCCAGACCTCAACACCAAAACGCGTCATCCAGGTGATGACGAAGGTGGTACCCCCTGACCTTTAGATGGCTGAAGATCATCTCCCTGAACTTTTCCACTGAGGTCCCCCTGGTGGGCCTGTCGAAGGTCGCCACCGGTGCCGCCTCCCCCTGCCAAGGCTCCATCTCGTTCCCCACATCGTAGTGGGGGGCCGCCTCCATCTGGCACTTGACCACCCCCTCCAGGTCCCCCCAGCTACCCGCATACACCTGACAACCAGGGAAGGTGGAGAAACATGGCACCGCTGAACTCTTGTATAATATATCTGTGTGTACTGCATGGTAATATCGTCTGTTTTTTTCCAGAAACCGGTGTTTCCCGGCCAACCTGGCTGCTGGGCCGGCTCGTGAAGCACTTTCCCAGGTACAGAGTCTCTCTCTCGCACAGGCTGCTGCATGCCGAGCCATCGATCACCCCACGCCTGTACTTGTCGCACTGAAAAACAGGAAGGGGACGTTGAAAAACCAGGGACACAGGAAGTCGAGGCGACAGATCGGCGTTTTTCCGTGGAGTGGGGATACGCACAATGGAGGTCTTGCACTCGTGGCCGCGACACAGCTCGGTGTAGGCGGAATACTCCACGTACAGGATCCAGCTACCCACGAAGAAGGCCAGCCAGGAGAGGAACAGGTACTTCATGTGCTGGTAGGAGAAGCGGCCCTGGCGGGGATAGTGAAGAGATGGCAGTTAGTGTTTGGGATTAAATAAACATAATATAAAACTGCTGTTTTCTTAAGATTAAATTAAATAGCCTGTTCAATTGTTACATAGACGGAAAATGTTTTTTTTTTGGTTTGTTCTCTCCTGAGAATCCTTTCAACATCAATGACAACCAAAAAGCTAATGGATAAATATTCATTTTCCAGATGTTTTCATTACCTGATGTCTTACATATTTTTAACATTCCAGTGGAAAATAGCGTGGAAGTGGAATTGTATTTTTGCTTGCAATGCTCATCTTGGCCACATGGTGGCATTTTTATCTCGCAAGGGCTCTCACAATAATTGCCATAGCAACCAGCTCAGCTGCTGGGACCCCTACCAGGGCCTGTCGGTTATCTTCACATCCAGCAGAGGAAGCCAGCGAGCCACCAATCTGCGAGAGATGTAGGACTTCAGCCTTTTCATTAATTTGTTCATTCCTTTCTTCATTTTTTTGGGCTTGTTTAGGTCATTCGGCACAAACGGGCGTGGAAGAGGGTGGAGTTCGTCCCAGCTGATGGGAATGGGGTACGACCTAGAGGGGTCAACTGTCAATAATCCAACCATTAACCCTCTCGTTCACACCTACAGACAATTAAGCATTTTCAGTGAACCTACTGACTCTTTGGGACTATAGTAGAAGTAAGAGTACAAGTAGTCGTCATAGTGGTACTACCTGTAGTAATAGGGATGATTAGGGTACTCGTAGTCATGGAAGCAGTCATCGTAGGTACTCGGACTAGTGAACAGTCTGCTGATTGACACCTGACCCGTCCAGGTTAAGCCCGCCTCTCGTCCTGTTGTCTAACGGGATTGGACCCCCCCCCCCCGAACCGCAAAAGGGTTTCAGATGCGATGGAAAGGAACGAGTGAATGAATGTTTGTGAATTAAAATCATTTTTTGCCGACGGTATCAATGTTTTTATTGACTCTTTAGTACTAATATATCACAAGTGACTGTGTCTTTTCACCTTTTCCTTCTGAGTTTATATTGAATTTTAATTGACTGTATTTAAGACTCAGTGCGCCTGGTGCCTTCCTCTGCTATGGCAGTGTCAAGAAGCATCTAAAGATATTTATCCACTTGATCGATCCGGATGTATTCAGGTTTTTATAGTGGGAGGAAAAAGCTGAAAGAGGCAATTAAAGATATGGATACTAATAAAATGTAATAAAGCGGGATATATCTCTACTTATATATTATAATAACTTACAATTGGGGAATGAATCTTTGACAAGCAAGAAAATATAATTCAACCTCCGAATCCTGGAATTGACGTTAAAACAGGCTAAAAATAAGTGTAAAATTGGCAATATTTAGGCCTGCAAAGTTACAGTTATGATAGCGTGTGATTTTTTTTAATCACATAAATATATTTACTTATAATGTTAAACAGAACTTATACAGAAAATACCTCTATGGAGTGATTGTTTTTATGATTGCCCTTTGCTTAAAAAGAAATGTAATTTTATTCTGAAACACAAAATCTACATCTTTCTACCTATCCAGCTGTATAAATAACTCAAAAGTCTAATTACGTAAAAGTTTCAGAAATATATATTTAATATAATTTAATGGAATGTAATACAGTGTCATGAAATATAATATCATGAAATGTCATATAATGGAATATAATTTAAAATGAGGGATATAATATGATATGATATATAATTTAATGTCATATAATGTCATATAATGACATTTAACATAATCTAACATTCAATATACAGAATACACATTTGATTTCTTCATAAAAGTTCTTTCACTAAAAGTACTCCAAGTGCTTATAAGTGCTTTTTTCCGATTCATGCTACTCCGATCCGATCAGCTGATTTGCTGTGGGTTGTCTACCATGCCCCCCCCCCAAATAGCCAATCGATAGGGTCATGTGACCTCGCACATCCACTGGGCTTTGAGAGCACGGACCATGAAACCCTGCGCTCAGTTCTCCTTTTGTTTTTGTTTTATCCAAAGGAGGCATTATGGAACTAGGGGTGTATGTGTGTGTTTGTGTGTGTGTGTGTGTGTGTGTGTGGAACATATGGTTCTCCAGATCGATATCTTGTGGGTTACAGCTCAGCCTCAGCTGATGTATCTCTCCGCGGTGGGATTTCCTATCGACCCCCCCAACGAGGGTGGAGGTGGTGTTGGTGGAGGGGGGGGGGAGGAGGGGGGGCTTACACAAACCAGCTAATGAGGTCGCATTGATCGCGGCTGTTGTGACAGCTATTAATTAGCGGGGGGGGGGGGCACCGTGTGCCCGCGCTAAAGCGTCCACAGTGGGCCCGACCCCCGACTGCCG
>CAAKHD010008344.1:42307-80197 GCA_901007705.1 Fistularia tabacaria
CCCCCCTCCCTGCACCCCCCCCCCCCCTTCGCCTCCCAGCTCCCCACCTCGTGCCAGGCACGTGCACGCATGCACCGATGCCTGGATTTCAGTAGGAGTAGCGCAGGTGAGACAACGGCGCTGAGGTGATCACTGTTACCTGAAGGGCATGAGGGTTCCAGGTTCTAATCAGTTCATCCATTGGGTTCTCTCTGTTGGTTCTCCATGTTCTCCGTTGTTTCTCTCCATGTTCTCCAGCCTGGGTTCTCCACATGTTCTCCATCTCCCCCTCATATAGCCAAAAAACAGTCAGCGGGCTCACTGAAGAGTCTAAATTGTCCTCGGTGGTGAGTGAGAGGCCGAATGTTGTCTCTATATATGTGGCCGTGTGATTGCCAGGTGACCGGTGTGGGTTAAACCCCGCCCCTCTTACCCCAACGTCAACTTTGATTGGCTCCCTCCATCTGCTGTGAGTAGAACGCGCTGCGTAGGAAGTTGAGCACGTCTTGACAGAGAAGGTGAAAACTCCCCCCTGTTTTACATCACCGCTTCCCCCCTTGACAACCTCTGCACCCCCTGTATGACATCACTGCCTCCATCTTCCATCTGGACTCGAGGAGGCCTCCTGATTGGCCGGACGGTTCCTTCACGGATGCAAATGGCACCTCACAGATCCCCCACCCGTCTCCCTTACCTACATCTCACTAAGCCCAGTGAAGGATTTCACACGCCAGGGAAGCGCACTGTGACTTCACTGTGATGGGCGCTAATTGCGTTTCCTGTAATCTCCGAGAGCATCTGTGGTGTTCGCGCCGCTGTCGGCCATGTTGGGCTGGTTGTAAATGGCCGTGGTCGAGTGCTTCCGGCATTTGTTTTTCCTCCGAGCATTTTGCTGGGTCGTCATAGCAGCGGAACGTCGAACGGCCAAATGAAAATGCGAACCGTCCGTCTGGGCCTTGTCCGAAAAATTAGGACGTTTTGGTCCCAGCGTCAAAGGTACATGTTGGGAACTCAAGGAGAAAAAAAAGGTGCGGGTTTGAGTGACGTGAGTGATGTCGCCCGGGGGAGGGACACAAAGGAAGGGGAAGCGGTGATATCATAAAGCATAAAGGGGAAGCATGCCGCCTGTGATGCCGCTGCTGATTTGCGGCAGGCTGGAGTCGTACGGCTGACTTCCCTCCGAGCTCCCGCCTGCCATGTTCTTGTTGATCATTCAGGCGTTTACGTGGCTCATTTGTGCCCTAAAATGTGACGTGGAAGCCAACGCCAGGTAACAACGTTAGCTTAGCTCGCCTCGACTCCAGCGGGAGGTGGTTCCGACCAAGCCTGGGAACGGGTGTTGTAAGCCTTGCTAATGAAAGTCTGGTGTCTGGTTCCAGGGAGCTGACCCTGCTGGTGGTCGGCCTGGATAATGCCGGGAAGACGACCACGATTCAAGGCATCCAAGGAGGTTCGACCACAAAAAACACCTAATTATCGATTGTTGTTGGACAACTTTAGACAATGAGATGGGAGGACATACATTTTAGGACATATTTAATGGAATGCTGCCCATGGAAAGCAAAGAGCTGGAGGCTAATTTTATACAGTTTGTCTTGATTGTCCTCTGAATGATGCTTCCATCGGCTGTTCTTGATTTAGCACCGACTTGCTAAGTCGACCCAAAGATGGCGGTGTAACATTGCCGACAAACACGACCTGCTCCTCGCTCTGATCCGTTCCCCTGCTCATCAAAACTTCGGAGATTTAATTCCCGTTACTGTAACAGGAACCCCGGTGACTCGTCTTTTTGGGTTTCTGCCCCACAGCCACTCCCCAGGACATCGTCCCCACCATGGGATTCTCCAGGACCGACCTGCGCAGCGGCAGATTCAAGCTCTCCCTCTTTGACCTGGGTGGCAAGAGCACCATCCGGGGCATCTGGAAGCACTATTACGCTGCGTCGCACGGTGTCGTGTTCGTGGTGGACTCCAGCGACGCGCAGCGGCTGCTGGAGGTGCAGGAGACCCTGAGGGAGGTTCTTCAGCATCCACACATTGCCGGAAAACATGTGCTGCTGTGAGTCATCTTGCCACTAACTTACAGTTAAACTTCCAACGCTGAAGGGCTGCAGAATAGCGGGAATCATTGAGTGGAAGGAGGTTTTGTCGCCAGGATGAAGGATATGCACCAATCAGGAATCCAACGACAGTCGCAGTCGGATTTCCATTTCGTATCCATTATTTTTTGTGCTGAAATTTCAGCATGGTCTCCAAACATCTCTTCTGCAAAATGCTGCATTTAAGTGCCTGAACAGCAACTCTGAAAAATTAAAGTTTGCTATTTGACCCAATAGTATTGTGGAAATATTTTAGCATGAATACGATAAAAACAAGTTAGCTAACCTGCTGCTCCCGTGATAGTTTTCGATCCTAATGGTCACGTCACGAGCGGCGCTTTACACAGAAATTAGCATTTTGCTAATCATTGAACAGTTTATCTGTTCAGGCAACTGGAGCAACTAGTGGGTTCATTACATGCAAATGGAGGAAAGCTAACCGAACCGGGGAACTGTTGATTCTGCAGCCACTCTGGTGCCGACTTTATGGATTCGTCTGTAAATGATTGACTCTTTTTTCGAATTGCCGCAGCTCATGAGGGGCAGTCCCATGTGTAATTTCTGTCGGTTTTCCTCTGCAGGTTTGCCAACAAGCAGGACAAGGAGGACGCCCTGAACGACGTAGACATGATCGACAGCCTCTCCTTGCAGGAGCTGGTGAACAAGACCAGGTGCCCGTGCAAAATTGTAAGTGTTTCTATGCTTTTGTGTCATTTTTAGCTAAAGCTGTGCTAACGTTGGAGTGGTGGCACAGTATTCACGCATTTCCCAAATACATGGAACCCTCTTCCAGGTGCCATGCTCGGCCGTCATGAGCAGCAACAGAAATGACCGTGCCATTGTGCTGGGCCTGAACTGGCTTCTGAAAAACATCGCCAAGAACTACAAGGCCATCGACCAGCGGGTGCAGCGGGACTCCTCCGCCCAGCACGCTCGATTCGAGCGGGAAAAAAAGGAGCGGCTGGAGCGGCTGCGGCTGCTGCGGGAGGAGAGGTGAAGCTGCGGGGCTAGCGACGCACCAGCAGATCCCCGCGCGTCGCTCTGCTAACGTGCTAATATGTGTTTGCAGAGAGAGGCGGGAGCAGGAGGAGGCAGAGGGCGGGGCACGGCGAGCCCGCAACCAGGAGTCGGATGACGGCAAAATGCCCGGTTGCTCCCGTCCAAGCCAAAATGCTATCATGTCGGTATGGGAGTAGCGCCCACTGCCTCCACTAGGTGTCCTGCATCTTCACCCCTCCTAAGCAGTCAAAGGAGCCGATTGCAAAGAGAAGCAATTTTCTCTTAAGAGCTGAGAACTGAAGACGAGGATGATTTTGCCCTTTTTTTTTTACCCATTCAGCCGTGATTGAAAGAACGTGATAATTTAAAAATGAGCGCATGAATCACAGGAATTCTCCTTGTAGCTCATTTTGTTTTTGCGTGCACGAAATATCTACCAAACATTCAGTTCCCCCCCATGTACCCCAGGCAAATAATAGACCAATAAAGCTTTCTGAAGGGTCCGGAAGAGGAACAGTGCTGGCTTAAGTTTTCTACATGCTGCATCTGCTTCACGTCTCTTTGGCTTCTTATCCAATTCAGGTGGAGATGGATAAAGAGAAGAGCCAGAGGTCAGGAGAAGAGTTCCTAATGGAGGGTCTGCAAGCCTCCCCAGGTGAGAGCGAGGTTCTCAAAATCGTCCAGGATCTCGAGATGGATTGTTTCACGTTTAACAATCTCCCTGAAGATGAGGTTTAGCCTTAAGCTTGAGCTCTGCTGTTTATCACCCTCAAAGCTGCAGTTCCATGTTAGCATGAGCGCAGCAGCTAGAGGTTCCCCTTGCTGTTACGGAGGATCAGGGGGCAAGAACTTTTCTTGCTTGATGCACTTTTTCTCCTCCTGTGAAGGGTTCCCATTCCAGACATATTGTTCCTTTTCCTCTCCATGTTCTGCTTTGGTTCTCTCCAGGTTCTCTGTCTTCCCCTCACAATGCAAAAAAGCCAGCAGGTTAACTAAAGACTACTACTACTACTACTACCGATAATATTACTGCTGCCACTACTCTTGGTACTACTAGAGCTACAACTACCACTGATACAGTTACTGCTGCTGCCTCTATTACCACTACGATTACTACTACCTTGTCAAATACCTTTTACTATTGCTACTTCACTGCTATGGCTACTTCTTCTATCACTACTTTTATATTACTACTACTACTGATACTAATACTGTGTTTACTATTATTACTACTGCCATTAATTCAACTACAACAACTACTACTACTAATGCTACTTCAATTAGTGCTGCTATTACTCCTACAACTACAAGTGCTACGACTATTAACTATTTCACTGCTTCTGATACAATACACAGTTACTTCTGCTACTACCTTGTTCAATGCTTCTACTTAATTACGACCAACTCCTACTACTATGGCTGAAACTAGTACTGCTTAGTTTGGTTGGATGTATGTATGGATGGAGGGATGGATGATGGATGGATTGAAGGAATACAGCTTGGTTTTGTGAACCAACCACAGCAAATGATTGAGCAACCAAACAACCAACCAAACCAATCATTTGGTTTGGTTGGTTGATTGATTGATTTATTGACTAGCGATCTAATTTTCAGATGATTTGTCAACTTAGGACATGACTGGTGCACTTCTACCCTTGAACCACTTCTTTGTGATATTGCAGGAACCCCCCAGGAACGAGGCAGGAATACCTATAAGTGGTGGAAAAAGACCAACCGGGTTCTGCCGCTGACCACATAAAGCCTGGCCACAGGGTGGCTCACTTCTCCACCTACTTCCACCAGGTCACAGCTGAAGAAAAGAACCAGAGGAACTGGTGAACTGATGATGGAACGATGAGTGCAACCTACCAACTTGATGCCATCTCATGTCAAAATATCCTGCATGGAAGTACTGCATGGAAACACAGAGAAGAAGTACTGATATTTTATGAATTATTACGTTTTTTTTTAAAAGAAGGTGAACATTGGTAGCACTTGGGTGGAGACTCTTTTGACGTGATGAACTTGTGGTAGAATGACGGGTGGAGAGCGGTCCATTAGGAGGTGGAATACCAGACTCCAGTCTGGCCGGGCGTGGGGCTGGATCGAATGACGATGGGGGCTGGACCCTCAGCTCAGACTAACAGAACCAGGACCATGAACGCATCATCCTGACTTAAAGCAGACTGGAATATCCTGATTGTCATGTTCGTTGGCACGCCATGCGCATTCGCCGTGCTAAGCCAGCTAGCGGTTAGCCAGTCAAGAGTGAGGTGGATTTTCCCCGAAAAGTATCCCATTAAAAGTAAGAGAAAAAAAGTTTGGGAGTATTGATTTGAATAAAAAAAAAAAATTAATAAAAAAAAATAAGGGCCCGATCAGAGCCTCGTCAGCCAGTGAATAATGTATGATCTGGAAATGTTTAAGAGGTTTTGAGTGTGCTAATCTTCTCCATGGGGGGCATGAGGCCGGAGCTGGCGCCCTGAGCGTGGAGAGACCGGTCTGGGGCTGTGTGTCCCGGGGGGGTTGAAGGGTGGAGCTAATGGGCTCTCAATCACACGACGGGTGAAAACACTGCAGCCTCGACGGAAAGATGTACGCAACTTAACGTCAGCGGAGCTAACGCTAATCCCTCACACAGAGAACATTAGAGAGGGGGGAGGCGCTGGGTGGGGGGCTATAAATGTGTGTGATTTGCTGGAAATGTCAGAGCAAGACACGAACGCTCCTTCGGTTAATGCTCTGATTATGTAACATTGATCACCTCTGGGCACCTGGAGTGGGCAGATTAAAAATCAGGAAAAGAACAAGAACAAGGAGAAGGAGAGGGAGAAACCAAGAGCCTGCCTGACGGGGGTGTGAAGAGAGCGACACACATCTGAGCGGAAAAAACTAGATGAGATCCCCGTCAGATGAATATTGATGGATATTGTTCCACCTGTAATGAGCACGCTGGAAACTACCGGAGAACATTTGCAGATGTTCCACTTGCCTGTATCTTTAAATGTAATTTAAAGCAATTAATCCTCATTAAAGTGCATCGCGCTGCCATTAATACTCGCACAAACCTCATTAGCCGCTGTTGACAGTGTGCAGAGAGATCAGCACACGCAGCAGGGAAACAGCACCCCTCTGTGGCGACTCTGCAGTCCTGCAGAAGCCTGGAAAGCTTGGGTGCAGAGAAATGGAAAAAGGACATGTGAGAGGGATGAAAGGAAGGTATTTATTTTCCACCTGGAAAAAAAATATCTGAAGAACAAAATGTTTTCTTTTCTAGAGAAATACTTAAATAATATAAATCATTCGTGTCTTTTTATGACTATAAGTTAATTTACCTGTTACTGTAAACCAGGTGATTGTTACATAAGCTTTCTCGTGTAATTTGTCGAATGGCCGCTTGGAAGCGGAGTCAGGGAGCAAGCTAAACCATGTCAAACGGTTGCAATCAGAGTAAGAAATACTGATATACTATTGATCCCGGAGGAATTTGTGTTTGATTCTGTTTATTAGATTATTGTGTAATATAAATTTTATTTCGATTAAATATTATATGAATTAATACTTAATACTATAATAATTATATTAATAATCAAATTCCAATATAGTTGTAACTCTATGGGATACTCAGCTCAGCATTATTCTCCTGATTGTTCTGGATTTTTCCATGTGTGCGTGCACACGTGTGTGTTTTAACTTTATCTTCACATCATTATTATCTGATTATGAATCCAAAAAAAACAATCCCGATCTGTTTGCTCTATTTTTTATCATCTGATGTTTACAGCTGAATCTACGCTCTCTCCCACTCTTCCTCTCCAGAGGCCGTGGGCTTACATATCTTGAGGCCACAAGATGGCATTTTGTTCCCACTAATTACTTTGGTAATACCTTGATTCATTTGTGGCCAGAAGAGATTCTAGGCTAAAGGGAAAAGTTACTTTGAGATCGAAATCTTTATTGTGATCTCAGAATATTTACGTTGTTAATGTTAAATAGTTCTCCCACAATACAAAATAGTTTAACCTGGATGGGGCACCTGTCAATCACAAGGTCAGCTGTCATTCGTGCAGGGACCATGCTGTAGATCCAGTCAGGACCTACACAGAACCTCATCTATTTCTTGCTGATATGTGTGCTTTCTTGCGCCGGGTAACAGAACTGGTCCATCTGCCCTCCTCATTGTCCTCGCCTCCCTCGTGAAAAATACTTATTTATAGAAGTACTGAAAATACTTTTCCCGAAGGATTGTTCTTGAAGGCGTTTAAATCTGAGACCGAAAGATCCCTCTGTCAGGGTGGATTGTCTAAATTCTTTATTTTGTGTTTTGTACTTTGAATCTGTTCTTCATGAAGTACATGTACTGCATTTCATCAGTGTGTGAAGTAAAGCGAGTATATAGTATCTATGAGTGATTTATGATGGGAAGACTGACTTCCTGTTTTACATCACCAAAGTTTATTGACACATTGAAGCAGCACATCCTGGATCTTTCTCATTAGGAACGCATTTGGCGTAGCAAGAACGTTCCATGTTCTCCTGCCTTGGTTCTCCGTGTTCTCCGTCTTTCTCCCACAATCCAAAAACAGTCAGTAGGTCCATTGACGACTAAGATGCCCGTAGGTGGGAATGAGAATGAATGGTTGGATATCTCTAAATGATTGGGAAACGGCCCTCCAGGTTAAGCCCCGCTACTCTCACCCCAATGTCTGCTGTGATTGGCTCCACCCCTCCGACCACCCCAAGAACAGACATTCCAATTGGTGGTTGGTGCTGCGGCGGATTAAGATTGAATGACAATGTTTGTTTTTGTTTTTGTCATGTGCACATTGGTGTGTGTGTGTATGTGCGTGCGTGTGTGTGTGTGCGTGTCTGTGTGTATGGTTCCCGGAGCATAGTCCCTTCATTGTCGATCACTGTGCATGGACCGTGCTCGACGTTCTCCAAACTAAGGGACGTTTGTCCTTTTCCTCTTCTTTATTTAGATGTCACGTTATTCCTGAGTGTTTCATGTTTTTGCCTCCACCCTAACTGGAACCGCTGCGTCCGTCTGGCTCCGCCCGCTGGCTGCGGTTCACGTCCATGTGATCCAGACTCACAAGGCGAAAACTCGGGAGGAAGGACAGCGCGGCAGGTGTTTTTTTTTGAAAAGCCAGACAATGTCAAAAAGAATGTAACCTTTGACATTGGACATGGATGACAGGTGTAATAACACAATAGCTCTTATAAATTCCATTATGGGGGAGAATAAACAAGAAAAATTGTAATAACATGTTTAATGGCACAATCGTAATAAATGTTAGTCACTCCATTTATCTGATGGGCTGCATCATCACGGTTTAACCATTTTAACCATTCCTCTTCTCTGATCGGTTGTCACCTATCAGCAGGACGGTTCGAGGTTCTGCGGGGTTCTATCTCTGTGAAGGCTTCATGTTCTCCTGCCCAGGGTCTCCATGTGTGTTCCATCCATCTTCTCCTGTCTTGGTTCTCTCCCAAGTTCTCTGTCCTCCTCCCACAGTCCAAAAACAGCAGGTTCATCGAAGGCTCTAAAACTGTCTGTAGGTGTGAATGAATGGTTGTATGTATCTAGATGATTGACAGCTGACTCCTCCAGATCCCTCCCCTCACACCAGGGTCTCCTGTGATTGGCTGCACTCCACTGGACCTCCCGCCCACGTCCCGTCCGTCATGTTTTCCTCCCTGTTGTCATGTGCTTGCCCTTTTTGCTCCAGGCCTGACCCGCGTTCCGTATCCTGTTCCGCTTCTGCTCACCGCTGATGCTCCGTGCACAGACGTGCACGATAACCCCAAGCCTGGGATTATTCTCTGAATTATCAAAACTCCGTGTTGAGGTTATTTGTACCGTGACGGCGGATCATCGGAGGGATGTAAACAAAGAGGACAGTCTCTCCTTCCAAGTACTTCCCAGAGCGACCCAGTAAACAAATACCGGCTAGTACTCAGGATTGTATAAGAAAAACTTCTGTGCTTGTAAAACCAGGGACACACATGTATCAGCCTCTAACAGTGTGTGTGTGTTTGTGTGTGAGAGAGAGAGGGAGACTAAACTTGATTTTGCATTGCGATCAATACAATTAAATGGATGGATGGATGGATGGACAGAGAGATGGATAGATAGTTCAATAGATGGATAGATAGATAGATAGAGAGCCCCCTCATATAAATAGATGTAGATGTTATGTTATCGTGTAATGTATGTTTTGTTTCTCTAAGTTTCACTTCCATTAAAATGTATAGTATTTGTAAACACAATTCATAAAAAACGACAAACTCTTAAAAAAAACAGAATTTCCCCAATGAATCCGTCACGTTACCGTGGTTTTACTTGTTGTTCCTCCTCATCCTCATCCAGCCGCCGCTTGTCCTCAGCGAGAAGATGCTCCCGTCGGCCCCGCGGGGGGCCGGTGGTGGACGGGGGGCAGCGGGAGGAGGAGGGGGGGGGGGGGGGGGGGGGGGGGTTCTGGTCTTATGACTCGCCGGCTGCGAGGGTGCTCACTGAGGCTCGACTGTTTTCAAATGACCTTCAGACATGTGCTGAGGGTACGGCCTATAAAAAGCAGAAGAAGAAGACGATGAAGACGAAAAAAAAAAAAAACGGACAGAACAGAACATTTGGAAACAAATTGGCGTTTCATGTGGCGCCGCAGCGGAAATAGAAGCCGGCACTGTTCAGGTCCTCGCACGGCGGGACTGGATCCAGAGGCTCGCTCTTTGTGTCTGACGTCTGAGAAGCTGCTGGCTGTTGCCTAGCAGGACGTCCAGTTTCTCTCTCGCTCTCTCGCTCTTCCTCTTTCTCTCTCTCCCCCTCTTTTTTCTTAGAGAATCACTTGACATGAGTAAGTTTGGAGGTGAGCTGAGTACGAGGGAGCAGGAGCTGCTGAAAACCCGCCGGGACAGTGACACCAAGGCCGCTGAGCTCGTCAAGATGGAGAAGATGCTGCAGCAAACCAAGGACCTGATGGAGAAGAAGACGGAGACGGGGATGGGCTACCAGGAGAACATGGGTCTGTACTGCCAACGACACTTTCTCAACACAGGGAACCCTGGGAGGTTATAATTATGTTATAAGCTACTTTTAACATTAATATGGTAATCACAGTTTATTTTTGCAAGTTGCCGGGGGATTGTAGTGTGATTACTCCTTCTGTTGCCAGCTCACAATAACAACAAGAGAAACCCCAGATACAGATCACGACTACGGATCAAGGTTATCGATCCAAGCATATATTTGGCATTTGCATTTTGAATCAATGATTCCTACAGATATATGTGATTGCAATTTTTACATTTTTTTCCTATAATCTCATGTTTGAAAATGACAAACAGCTACGTCATCGTGAGATTTCATGAAATAAAATCTCTTGAGATGATTTAATCCATGTGACCTCTCAGGGCTTCTGTACACAAAGACCCTGCTTGTAATGACGTCTGCGGGGTTGTTGTTGCTGGTTTGTTGTCACAGTGGAGGACCTGGAGGAGAGGGTCCGCTCCAGCAGGCGGCACCGGAGAAACTCCCTCCACCACACGCAGATGCTGGAAAGCCAGATGAAGACGGTGAAGGGGGAGCTGGTGGGAACGCTAGACCACCTCCAGGAGCTGAGGAACGTCCTGCGCCGCTCGCAGCAGAAGGCCGAGGAGCGCAAGGCAGCCATGGAGAAGCTGGCGGCCGGTTTGAGGTGAACCCGCCCTGGACGGGGGACAAAGCCCGGGCTGCTCCACCCCCTGACGTCTGGCTTCCAGCCAGCATGGCCTCTGACCTCCTGCAACCGCGACATCCCATCAGCACCCTGAGTTCTGACATCTCACCACCACGATCTCTTACCTGTCTACCCGACCTCAGACCTCCTGCCACTTTGACCTTTGACCTCCCACTGACGTGACATTTAGCCAACCTGACCTCTGACCTCCGCCACCGGAGCTGTCAGCTCCCCCAAAAGTACTGGAGAGCCGCCATCTTTAGATCGCCCCTCCCTCCAGCGAAAACGCCCAAAGGAACATCTAGCAAAACAAACGAAACAAAAAACAAAAACTCCTCCTCCCTTCTTCCCACCTGACGGGTGAACCTGCAGTTTAAAAGGCTTCCAGTTTTTCCCCAGCAGCTTCTCCTCCGCATCTCCGGGGTCGGTTCAACATGGCTGCCAGTCCGCACAGAGACTGCAGCGGCTCATATTTCACCCTTAGAAACATTCTAGAACCTGAAACCCGCTCTCGCCCTGATAAGCCACGTTATGTCGTGTAAATTTAGTTAACTTTGTCTTTGTGGGATCGAAATCGCAAGCAGACGGAGAAGAAAGTGATGAAGAAGAAGAGGTCAAAGAAGAAGGAAGGAAAAAAAAAGTACCACCTCGCTGTTAAAACGGAATTGTTTGATAATTTATTTACAGGGACGCACAAATGTATGAATAAAAAAATGATGCTGGAACAAATTTGATGCAGACGGTTTTTTGGTGACCCCCCCCCCAAATCATTGCTTTCCCCTTTTACCCCCCCCTCCTGGATCAATGGCGAGCTCTGTGTCTCCTGCTGGGAGTCATCAGAAAGCTGCACGTGTGTGTTTGTGTGTGTGTTTGTCCCTCCCCGGCCAACGCCGGTTTCTCACAGCGTCACACGATGCCGGGCTTTCGGGGGTGAAGGTGGGTGGGTATTGTCATGCAATGGAACCACAGCTTGATTAATTTAATACTCAAAATTTAATACTCAAAATCCAACCTGTAATATATGCATGCACACACACACACCAGAGGAATCCAGCAGATAGGCATATCATTTATATTTCAGTTAAACCCATGTACCACCTTACACAGGTCCAGGATAAATCCTGGATCTGATGAAAGACTCTTATGTTTTATATGATTTTCTTCTGTGCATGTGTATGTGTGTGTGTATGTGTGCGTGTGTGTGCAGTTCCATTTTCAAAGTCAGACAGGCAGTGCATCCCATTGTAATGTTTTTGCAGAAGGGAACATGCGGGGAGAAGTAAACCCATGTCTGATATGGTGATCAACAGAAAAGCCGGTTCCTCTACCTTATTATGTGTTCATAAATATAATTACATATAATAATAATGATAATACATTTTATTAAAGGCTCCTTATTCAACACTCAAGTGCACCTTGCAGACATATATACATACACAAAATACACACGCAAAATAAACAATGAAAATAAAAACAATAAAAATGACAGACGTTAAAAAGAAACATTAAAACACACATATATACATACAGTATACACTCTATATACATATGTGTGTGTGTATGTCATAGATAGATAGATAGATAGATAGATAGATAGATAGATAGATAGATAGATAGATAGATAGATAGATAGATAGATAGATAGATAGATAGATAGATAGATAGATTAGCCTGCATGTTTTTGGACTGTGGGAGGAAACCGGAGAACCAAGAGGAAACCAAAGCAAACACAGGGAGAACATTCAATGTATATTCTAAAGAAAATGGTGAGTTTTGAAGGATTCAATCACAACTCTGTATGTGTGTGGGCGTGCATGTGAATGTTTACGAGTGTGTGTGTATAGATTAAGTTAAATTCAAGTTTATGGACATATTTTAAACTTGGTGCTGAGGTGAGTTCAGGTGTCTGGTTTTTTAAGACTCGACGGACGACAACACGGCGGATGTGTGTGTGTGTATGTGTACGCGTGTGCATGCCAACTGATTGGTGAAAAGATCTCAGTCAAAGTTGCTGTGGAAACCGGTTTGTGTTTGTAATTAATATGTCTGAAAACTGGGCTTTCCGTCGATCCCTGAATGCAGCACCAGCCTGCAGCTAGATTGGAAGGATTGGTTGGTCCAGTTTAATGATCCTCATTTAGAGGATTACCACCTGGTGTAATTTCCGCCCACTGAACTGCAGCAATAAATAAATAAATTAAAAATTAAACAGGGATTTTAATCAGTTTCAACATCAACTTCAAAATGACTCAGGGATTAAAGTGTCAGATATCGAGCCTGATGGATCATATGAGAAGAAATAATCCAGGTTGCTCTTCCTGCACCTGAGGAGATGAGCCAATTGCAATTGCTGTCACTGGACTGGGAGGCGGGGTTTAACACTGGACCGTCAGCTGCTCTTGAACTGTGGGAGGAAGATGGAGGACCTGGAGAAAACTCAGGCAGGAGAACATCACACTCCTCCCCTCTGACCTGGGCTTCACCCAGCCACTCAGGTGAATCGGCTCTAATTCCTGTATTACCTCCTTTTCTGCTCCGGATATTGCATTTTTTAAAATCTACCCTTCCAACTTGGGTCAACCCCACCAGTAAAGCCCATGAAATGAGTGTGTGTGTGTGTGTGTGTGTGTGTGTTCCAGTGAATAATCATGTAGTTCCAGCCCCATGAAACACTGTTTGTGAAGAAAACCCTCAAGATAAAAATTGAATTTGAACATTTTCCAAAAAAATTGATTAATTTAATTTGCTTATTTTTGTTTTTGTCCATCCGATTACCACGGATTTCCACTTCTGCAGATTTAGACACTCTTTTGTATAAATGAGATTATGAAAATTATTTCGCTGATATTTATCCATTGATAGAATGTTCTTGTTGTTTCTTTTACTTCTTCATTAATTCATTAATTTGAAAGATTCTTATTTTTTGGTAATCATGCAACCAATATTTACTATTTATTTATCTAATGACCTGATATTTTTATTTATTTGGTTCACAGATTTCTATTATTCGGCTAACCGGTATTTATTCATTCGTCTCTGCATTTTTTTCATTCATCCATATGGATTCTTGTTATTAAGCTATCAGTTAACCGATGTTTATGATTTCGTCATTTCTCTATTGTTTGATTCCTATCATTTCTTAATTTAGATTTCAAGCCATTCTTTCTTTTATTGGCTCTTTCTTTCAGTGTTACATCTTTTCATTCACTCTGCCACACACTTGCGAGATAAGGTTTGCTGCAGACCCACAACCTCATACCAAGGACTCTTTTTTGCAAAAAAGCTGCATTTGTGGTCCACCAGCCATCAGGCGACGCCGTCTTGGAAAATCATTGAGTGTCATTGCTTGGAAGAAAATCCTCAGAATGCCGTTACTTGTTTTATTTCATGTCAAATCTTTTTTTCGTGTGTTTTTTTGTGTTATTTACCGGCCTCAGAGCTTTGGTCCTCAAACCGCAGCCTCGGGCTCTGCAGCTATCCCTGCCTCGGCTGACTTCCATAACTCATTCACGGACGTGTTTTGCGCCGGAACCCGGAGATCACCACGTTTGACCTCCTGACTTTTGCTTTCCCTTCGGTTCACTGCTTTCATAAAGTGCGAGGAGCAGCATTAAATAATCCCCCCCCCACACACACACACACACCCGAAGGCCCATTCCGCCGCAGGAAATTAAAACTCATCAGATGCATCTGTGGCCAATAATGACTCAGTTACACACACACACAAACAGGATGAAGATGTGTGTTGAGTGTTTTACACTCTGAGCTGAGGTGTGTGTGTTTGTGCGTCTGCACATGTGACAGTTTGTGTGTGTGGGTGTGTGCTGCCCAGACAGGGATTACAAAACAATGCACAACGAGTGAGAATGTGCCAACTCAGCTCTCGGCGAAGGCGTGATGTGCCCGGCCCTAACCTGAGGTGACTGAGAAATGCCTCCGGGTTCTGTCACGTTGCCACATGGGGCGGGCGCGGGGGACCGGGCCCCGAGCAGCGCGTACGGGCCCCCCCTCTGGACGCGGTTGCATCCATCGGCCGGAAAACGATAACAATCAGAAACATCAGCGTGACCACCTGACCAATCAGGAAGGCTGAGAGCATCCCTGCGGCCAGTCCACGCCCATGTGTCAATCACAGCAGGCCCCAGCTGGAGTCAGAGGTTGCATCACCCAAGGGCTGCAGCCGCACGCCGCATCGATGCCACAATGCTCTATAAATAAATAAATAAAAAGTTCTGCAGAGTTAGCCTTATGCTCCTGTTAGCATGCAGCTAATCCCCGCTGTCTCCCAGAGATTAGTATTTTTCTATTTGATGTAATGTAGAATCCACAGTGAATTGCATTCTGTTGTTTAACCCCAATTGATGCTAATGAACCAGTCATTTTTTTCCCCTCCGGGTGCTGCCATGGTAACCACCGATGCCATTCATGTTTTATTTGGAAAATGCGTCAAAGGAACAGGGTGGAACACGCATTGAGGAACGGCTCGTCATTTGATTGCTTTTTTTTTATCTGCACAGGCTTGCCTCCGATATCACAGGAAATCGTAGCGACCCTCCGGGATTTGATTGGCCGAAGGGAACAGGTCAAGTATATGACCCACTCAATGGGATTCAGGCGTTGTCATGCATTCGCTCGCGTGCACCAATAGTAATCAGGGTAAGGTCACACCCCATGAGTTGGTAGTCGATTGGGAACTTTGTTTGGACCTGGCACCCTGACACACACACTCACACACACAGAACAACAAACAGGTTACAGTCGCAGGTTTGTTTCACCTGGATGGTTTTCCCACACCAGCACTCTCAATGCAACAACGTGCATTGCCCAGCAATACGGTCTCTGATGCATCAATCTTTGTATGCGTGTTTGCGTGCTCATTGAGTATTCTGTCCTGCACGGAGGCCGTGGGGGAACGTTAACGGCACTGTCCGCTAGGTGGCGCACTACGGAATTGATTTATTAGTAATCATAACGATAAGCTTTATAACTGCGACAGTCGTTTTTTTTCCCCTTTGATTAATTGATTCTGACAAGGATAAATATATTAAACAGACGTTTGTAAAGGTCCGCAAACTCGCACTCACACGCACGACACCTGAGAAGGAGAAGCCGGATGTCGGAAGGGGCCGCACCCCGCCGCCCCGCGCTCGAATGCGCATGCTCAGCGGAGCGACCGTGGGCTGGGTCGGTACCGCCCCCCACCCATCCGCCCCCCTCATCGTCACGCAATCTATAAAATGAGCCCGGACGCCCACGTGCACGGCGCCGAACCTACTAGTTCGACCGGAGTGACTTCCTCCCCCACCAAGCATCTTCTGCTCCACGCAACTCCTCATCCCCACCCCACCCCCACACTCAGGTAAGGATGGCGACGAGCCCCTGCGTGACGGGGTATCCTTTGCCGCACGGAATTCAAAAGTCGTGCACGTTTCGTTTAATTCTTTTTTTCTTTTTTTTTTTAATTCCCACCAACGTTGATAATCATTGATGACTCGAATATTTAACTGCAAAAGTGTCGTTTCATGTGAAATGCTGTAATTACACTAATGACACTGTCATTCCACTGTAATGAGTGTTTTTACAGTTTTGTTTCGCAATTTCTTGCCGTCCCACCCAGTGTATGATTTTCACACACCTTACAGAGGCAGGAGCTCAGAATCCCCCTGAACATGTTTTATTTTTCTCCCAAACTCCCGGTTTGTGTATGTATTTGGGGGGTAGATCACAGAACTGGGGGGTGGGAGTTGGGGGGAACTTCGGCTTCCCCAAAGCATTTATTTTTATTTATTTACTTGTGTTTGTTTCCATGGGCCTTCTGGGTCAGGTAAGGTTACTCACGGAGAAAGTGTTGATTTATTGACTTTTCAAACGGGCTCGGCGGGTTCGGAGTCGAGACAGCGGTGACCTGGAACCTTTAAATGAGTGATGATGTGTGAAAACACCTGATGACGTCATTTTTAAACCATGACATTTGGTGATCTGACTACGCAGGAGTCAATTTGCACCGCGTCCTCTGCTCCGGGTTCACAATGGCGTCGGAGAAGTTTGGCGCTGCGAGGGAGGCGCCCGGGCTGCATTTGTGGCGGGTGGAGGACAAGGACTTGAAACCCGTTCCCCAAGAACTTCACGGAAACTTCTTCACCGGCGACTGCTACATCGTGCTCCTCACAGCTCCCGGCCCCTGGCACAGCGTGCACGCCTGGATAGGTACAGCTGACGCTTGATTGCTTCTCAGCCTCCTTTTGTTGATACATTTTAAACCCCTCATCCTCGACGTTGCAGGCAGTGAGTCTTGCCAGCTGGAGAGAGGCGCCGCCTCTATATTCCTGGTCCAGCTAGATGAATTCCTGGGCGGGGCTCCGACGCAGTTCATGGAGTATCAGAACCAAGAGTCTGTCAACTTCCTGGGTTACTTCAAGAGTGGCCTCAAATACCAGGTCCTACCTGTTGATTCACTCCCAAGTTTACAAATATATATATATATATATATTTAACTTCTGCTGTTGTTTTGATACCGAGTTTAATTGCTGCTGGGAATTTCCGCTGATCTGTCCTTGGGGTTTAGTGCCACTACACGGAGCCTGAAGACACAAACAGGTCCAGGGAGGAATGAAGTCGAAACAACAGGAGAACAGGAAAAAAATAAAACTAAAAAAAGCACCTGACGTTTTCTTTACACCTTCCAAAGTATAAGTTAGACACTGGTTCCTGGGTTCCCTCCAGCTTCTCCGACTTCCTCCCGCAACCCAAAAACCAGTTGGTTTATTGAAAAGACTAAATTAGGCGGGTGTAAGTAAGAGAGCAACTGATTGGATGTCTTGAGGTGATTGACAGCTGAGCTGCCTGGGTTTAACCCTGCCTCTCGCTTCAGTGTCAGCTGGGACTGGCTACAGACCCCGCCTGGACCAGGGTTTTAATCCTGTGTTTCCCTGCACGAGTCGACGATCTCAAACTTGCCGAGCAGGAAAATTATAATCTGACATACACCCAGTGTCAGTTTCCCGTCCACTAGAATGGCTGATGCCACTTCCTGCAGCCCCCCCGTCGGTCGCCACCAAAATCCAGCCAATCAGATTTGGTTTGGTCTTTCACACAATATGGAAGATGGGAGACGAATCGACGTGTTTAAATACTTTGTGCTTTTTCCGCCCACTTTTTCGCCACACCTGTAAATGCATGCCTCCTCCAGTGACTCTCAGCCTGAGGAACAAAGTGGTACTACAAGAAATCTAAAATCGGGAAATCTAACGACAGACACTCTTCTCCGTCTGGTCTCAGAAAGGGGGCGTGGCCTCGGGTTTCCAGCACGTGGTGACCAACCAGGTGAACGTGAAGCGCGTGCTGCACGTCAAAGGCCGGCAAGCAGTCAGAGCCAACGAGGTGCCCCTGTCCTGGAAGAGCTTCAACAAGAGCGACTGCTTCCTCATCGATCTTGGAAAGGTAGTCTTCATTTTCAAAATGGCTGGCGCTGCGGTTTTCGGGGTGGTTGTGAGTCAACATCTCCCGCGCTCCTTTGGCAGATGATCTACCATTGGTCTGGTAGCCAGTGCAACCCCTTTGAGCGCCTGAAGTCCACCCAGCTGGCCACTGACATCCGCGACAATGAGCGGAGTGGCCGAGCAAGATTTCCTTGATCACCGAGGGGTCCGAGCCAGAGGAGGTGATTGAGTTGCTCGGGCCGTTGCCTGATCTTCCGTTGGCAAGCGTGGACGACAAAGCTGCCGATAAGATAAACAAGAACAAGGCCGCCCTCTACCGGGTGAGTTCACGCAGACACTCCACTCCAGGGTGAGGTGACATCTCACGGTGACATCGGTGAACGGCCGCAAATCTCTCACTCGATAGATTTCCAATGCCAGCGGCTCCATGGATATGTCCCTGGTGGCCGAGAGCAACCCCTTCCAACAGGACATGCTCACCCAGGAGGACTGCTACATCCTGGACAATGGAGAGGACGGAAAGGTATTCGTCTGGAAAGGTACTGGACCTGCTCCGTCCTCTTTGTGATTTTAATCCTTGCCTGATTCCCCCCTCTGACGTCTGCACTCCTCTCAAAACATCAGGCCGGAGTGCTAATCCCGAAGAACGCAAAGCGGGGCTGATGGCGGCTAACAAGTTCATCTCAGAGAAGGGCTACCCCAACAACACTCAGGTAAAGTTGACATGGAGTAAAGGGGTGCGAAAAGAACGAAGAACGAAGAAGAGTATGAACGTTCTCGTACTTTTGCATGGCCGACAGGTCCAGATCCTGGCAGCAGGGGCCGAGACAATGCTTTTCAAGCAGTTCTTCTTCAACTGGTTGGACAAGGACGAGACCACAGGCCCGACTAAGGCCTACACCATTGGCAGGATCGCCAAAGTGGAGCAGATTCCCTTTGACGCCTCAAAACTCCACTCCAACAACAACATGGCAGCCCAGTACAGCATGGTGGACGACGGCTCCGGCACAGTCAAGGTATGGTGTCAGAGATTCAGAGGGTTGAAATGAGTGACTATCAACCCTGAGGAAGCAGACACACACTCATGGGCTGGCAAATGCAGATATGGCGCGTGGAGAATAAAGAACTGGTTCCTGTGGACGTGAACACCTATGGACAGTTCTACGGAGGTGACTGCTACCTGATTCTTTACTCCTACAACCAAGGAGGCAAGGAGAAGCACATCATCTACACCTGGTGGGTGCTGCTCTTCCAGTATCTGAAGTTGTCTTTGTATTGTTCTTGTATTGGCGGTTATTAAGAACATTGACATCACAAACACTTGTAAGAGTGTTTTGAAGTCCTCAACCAGAACATGAATCTGGGCTCTAGCTGCCTTTTAGCCAAGCTCTCAAGTCTTCAACACCCCAACGGCTTTGCTGTTTCAGGCAAGGGAGGAAGAGCAGCGTGGACGAAATCGGCGCCTCAGCCTACCTCACTGTAAACCTGGACGATTCCATGGGAGGAGTTGCGACGCAAGTAAGCCTTTGACTGTTTCAGCCGTCAGGGTGTGTCTTCATTTAGGTACCATGAGCCTGACCAGAAGGTGTTGCTAGCCGTGGCAACAAAAATTGAACTTTAGAAGCAACAAAAACATGACAAAAAAGTCAACAACCAAAGACAAAATGCATGGAAAGGTGAATTTGAGCAGTGATATGCCTGCAGATGCTTATTTGGTGCTTTGGATTGCTAACTTAGCTTTTTAAAAATTAGCCTTGTATTCTATAAAGCAAATTGAAATACTATATCGAAAAAAATCTTCCATTTAGTCATGTTTTAGTAAAGACCTTCAGGAAAAGTCTTCAGTAGGGGTTGATTAAATGATCAGTACGACTCATAGCTGTTGGCTATTATGAGGCTACAGTCAGCGACAGTTAGCTTAGTTTAGCCTGAACGAGCAAAGAAGTTTTTAAAGAGTTAAAAGTACTTAAACCAGCTTTTGATTCTGTCGTGTCTTTGACTTTTGTTTGCTTACAAAAGAAATACAAGTTGTTTTCCCCGGAAAAAAAACAAGCTAACGTTTGGTTTGGTTATACACTCTTAATCTGAACGCTCCATCCTTTTAGCTATTAGATAATTTAAGTTAAGTCTAGAAGTTTCAGTAAAATATGTGGCCATCTCTTCAAGGGTCTCCTACTCCAACTTGTCCATTTAAATCCTTTTCCTTTTTTGGGGGGGTCGCACATTCTTGGTTTAGCTTGTTTTTTCCTTTTTTACAGGTTCGTGTCACTCACGGCAAAGAGCCACCTCATCTTGTGAGCTTGTTCAAGGACAAACCCCTGGTGATCCACCTGGGGGGGACATCCCGTGAGGGGGGCCAGACCGAGCCTAGCAGCACCAGGCTCTATCATGTCCGCAGAAGCTCCACCAAGGCGCTGCGGGCCGTGGAGGTCGGCCTTCATTCTGTCGTTGCCACAGTCATAAACTTGGGTTTTCGGCGAAAGACACACCTACCTTTCTGTCTTGAATGAGGCAGGTGGAGCCCAAGGCGTCCAGCCTGAACACCAATGATGTATTTGTGCTGAAGACACCCAGCGCGCTGTTCCAGTGGAAAGGAATGGGAGCGACTGGTGTGGAATTGCTTGCAGCCGGATACGTCGGCAGCCTGCTAGGCGGATGCGCCACCGATGTCAAAGAATCCAAGGAGCCCAGTGAGTGGCGACATCCCGTCTCTTGTGGTGCAACCTCCATCTTGCGCCGGTGCTGAAATCAAAGATGCTGCACACAATGCATTGTGCAAGTTATTCTAACTGTAAAAGCTAACAGCATGCTAGCAATGACCCGGAGCTAATTATGTGTTTTGGAGGTACTTTTGGGGAGGGAATTTATTTTCTTTTAAACCCAAATACGACATGTTTTTACTAAATCTTGTTCATTCTCTGCCGGGGAATCATTTCGCTTGAAAGGGGGCTCCAGAATTGAGTTTCTGTGGTGTCATCACCAGGTACCTTCTGGACAGCACTGGGCGGAAAGGCGCCCTACCAAACCTCAAAGACCTTAAGAAGTACACTCCGCTCCCCCAGGCTCTTCTGCTGCTCCAACAAGACCGGCAGGCTCATCGTGAGTGACGGGTTCGATCCAGATTAATCTTCACGGTCTGATTTAGATGACTTTCAAAGGGCGTGGAATAGTGAAAAGTAAAGCCGACGTGAGGAAGAGCGCGAATTTGATTTAAGCCATACCTGCGGCAAATTTTTGTTCCAGGCCGAGGAGGTTCCCGGCGAGTTCTGCCAGCTCGATCTGGCAACTGACGATGTCATGATTCTGGACACTTGGGATCAGGTGCCTCCATCATCGAACAACTTCTTTATCTTTTTTTTGTTTTGCTTTCTTTTTCCACAACCCTAACTTTTCTCGTTCCTCCCATCAAAGCTTTTTGTCTGGATCGGAAAGAACGCCAATGCCGTCGAGAGGAAGGGATCACTGGGCATCGGTAAGAGAATCAGCCGCGCTCGGGACGGAGAGCGGAGCCTCTCAGGTCGTCAGATTTATCCTTAGTCTTCATTTGCAGCCAACGACTACCTGAAGTGGGATCCCTCTGGGCGCGTGGGGATCCCTGTCAGCGTGATCAAGCAGGGCGAGGAGCCTCTCTCCTTTATCGGCTGGTTCCATGCCTGGGACGCCAAGATGTGGGAGAGAGATCCCATGGAGATCCTGCAGACCCGCATCAACGCGGGCCAGTAGATGTCAAGTGCCGCCACTGTGGGCTGCCTGGAAAAAAAGAACAGGATTTTTTTTTTTTGTTTCCTTATTTTTTATATCAGTAGAGGTCAGCTTTGTGCAAATCATTTTTTTTTCGCAATAAGCGAGTGCTTGCACTACTTGTTTTTCTTCATAAGGCTTTAAGAAATTGTACTATGTTGCTGAATTGCAGTTCTGGAGGTGGAATCGGGCCCTATATATATAAATATATAATCCAATTATACAACTGTCAGACTGGAATGTTACGACACAGCCTTGTTATTTCCAAGGTCATAGTCCTGAAATTTATCACTATAAACTTTTTACTTTTAGCATGTAGCAGTCATATTAATCTTCAACCTGTGTTAAGGGGTTAATAATCAATATGATTTGGCACATTACACATTTATTACTATTATAACTGCAAGAAATTAAGTGTACTTCGTTGAAATTTAGCATTTGGTAGCCCACATGCATGCGTTTCAATAAATATGACAATTTGGAAAAAACTGAGTCTTTTTTTCTTTTTTTTAATTTACATTTTCAGACATGTTTGATCACCACGACAGTAAACTTAAATCCCAACTCGCCACTGGCGCCATACTCGGCGGTAATCGAGGATTCTGCTGAGTTGCAGGGTCCTGGATTAACGTGGCAGGATTTAAAAGTGCCTCCTGTTGCATGTTGGTTACTGCTCTCCTACACTTACACACACACACACACGCACACACACACACTGGCCCGACACCATGAACCAGAAGGTGGTCCTCATCACCGGCTGCTCCTCCGGGATCGGACTCGCTCTTGCTGTTCGCATTGCCAAGGATGAGAAGAAGAGATTCATGGGTAAAATAAGAGCTTTTTTCTACCAGGATTGGGGTGGCGGTGGGTGGGTACTGAAGTGCTTCATACAGCTAGAAAGTAGGGATTTTTAACTCTTGTGGACTTTGAAGAAATCCCCCCCGGCCTTTTTAAGTGGATGTGATTCCTTTCGTTCACATGAGGAGACAACTAGTTCAACCAAACCAGTCCCCGGGTTAATCTGGCCCAAATTAGAGATTAGGCTGCTAGTGATATAGACGAAGGATGGGGAGACCCGGGAAACGCGGGTAGCGTGTGGTCGGATGGCCGCAACAAGATGGAAAAAAACAACAAACATGGAAAAAGTTTGTTTAATGTTAAATATTACATCAGACGATGCGTTTCAGGGCACGCTTATGTGCCAGTTTACTGTGCAACCTTTTGTGTCTCCTTCCAGGCTCATTAATTTCTGATTTTATCGGGACTACTTTTTTCAGTTGTGCCGGAAAGTGTGCCGGATGCCGGAAAGCTGGCACGCTTTCCACACGACGACGCCTGGAACAGAATCTAATCCTGTCTAATATCGGATTTACTTAATCTGAGGAAAATGAAAAAAATTTGGGGTTCCGCTCTGTTCAACATGGAAGTTGACGGATCCACTTCGGTTTCTATATGTGGTCAGAACTCACAGCAAGAAACATTCAGGTCCCGTTCCATGTTCTCCTGCCTGGGTTCTCCCCAGGTTCTCCCTCCTCCTCCTGCAGTACAAAAACAGTCAGTAAGCACCATTGAAAATGTCCATTGGTGTGTATGAAAGAATGAATGGTTGGATGATTGACAGCTGAACCATCCAAGTCAAACCCGCCCCTTAGACCACAATCAGCTGCGATTGGCTCAAACACTCTGCGAAGAGTATCCATGTTCTCCTAGCTGGGTTCTCCTGAGGTTCTCTGTCTTACCGCAGGAGTACAACAACAATCAATTGGTAAATTGAGAAATTGTCTGTAGGTGAATGAGAAGGTTAATGGTTGGATGTCCCTGTTTGAATGACAGCTGAAGCATCCAGGTTAAAACCCACCCCTCACCCCCATAACAGCAGACACTCGACCATGAATTATAAGGAGATGTGATGGTAAAGTACATGACAGCTCGGGAGACTTAAACATCCTGTACGCACACGCATGCACACACACACACACACACACACACACGCACACACACAAACACCAACGTATCCTGGCGGGTGACGGAGTGTGACGTGTTGTTCCGGCAGTCTATGCCACCATGAGGGACCTGAGCAGAGGCGAGGCTCTGGTGGAAGCGGCCGGGCGGACTCTGGGCCGGACGCTGGAGATCAAACAGCTGGACGTGTGTGATGAGAACTCCATCCGGGCCTGCGTGGAGAGCCTTCCAGAACGCCGGGTGGACATTCTCAGTGAGTCCCGACCATTCATATATGGTTCTATGTAGGTTCTATTTGGATCCGCATCAACTGGGAAACTAATTTTGCGCTGCGGCCTCCATTTCTCATGTTCACAGTCAGCAATGCCGGGATGGGGCTGATCGGACCAATCGAGTGCCAGTCCATCCAGGAGATGAAGACGGTCATGGACACCAACTTCTTCGGGCTGGTGCGCTTGCTGAAGGAGGTGCTGCCCGACATGAAGAGAAGGAAGAAAGGTCACATCGTGGTCATCAGCAGCGTCATGGGGATTCAGGGTGAGGGGCGCCAGGGTCGGGGTCACGTGGGGGCGTCAAAACCTGGGTCTTTATTTATTTTTAAACCACTCGTTTCAGGAATTCTGTTCAACGATGTCTACGCAGCGTCCAAGTTTGCTGTGGAAGGCTTCTGTGAGAGCTTGGCGGTTCAAGCACTGAGGTTCAACCTCAAGTAAGATACAAACACACAAAAGAACACACACACACACACACACACCCTAGTTTGGGGGCGAGTCGTTACTTGTCAGGGCCGGTAACATTTCCATGTCTTTGAGCGTGGAATGTGGGCGGAGCTTCTTTCAGGTCCTTAACATCTCCGACCACGGGTCATGTGACTATTCTCTGATTGGCCCGATCAGACCAAATAAAACTTGTAGATTATTGAAAAACACTCATATAGAAAATAAAATTCTGCTACAAAAATAATACTGCCTGTGCAATATGAGGAAAAATAAATGCATCAGAAATTAAAAACAAAATAAAATAAAATTTTAAAAAGTAAAAAAAAAAAAAAGATTATACCAATCATTCTAAACTGCTTCAGTCCTTCAGGGGGATTTCTCATAAGTTCTCATATTAGGAACTGCCTAACCCTTAAGGCAGCAACACTGTTTTAATGTTATGGTCATGTCACATCTGTCATTCTGCCTTACAACGGGGCACAAGCATCCTGTATACATTCTTTACAATGCTCAAACCTATACTATAAACCTTTATAAATATACTATACCTATATCCGACTGTCCGTCTCTCCCCGTGTACAGGAAAGTAAGAATTTTGTCATACAGGGATGAACATTCCCTTACTGTGAATCCTTGAGTCAGCATACCATTAAACTCTTCAGATACTTAACAAGATATGAAACTTCTTATTATCATTGTCACTGCCTCACAAGACACAATTTATTGAACTGGGATAATCTCAACAAACCCACAGACGTCTGTCTGTTTTGCTGACTTGATCTTACATGCACGGCTCCTCCCCACCTTGGTGCTTTTATGCAACAGAAGACAACCTCCTGGCATGCACACCGGGTCTGTCGAAAGAAGGGATGGTGGAATCCCTATGGGGAATTCTGCCTTTAGCCAGTCAGCCTTTACCAGTGAGCATATATCACGCTTGGATCACACAGTCTGCCTATACGTGCACTTTTCATTTTAAACTAGCTTAATATCACAGCAAAAACACAAGTAAATGTATGACAGTTCTGTGTAACTTGTCCGGATGACCTGATGTATGTTTTATCTTTGTTCTATCTTTGTTATTCTGCCTTTCATTTTGTATATATATTGCAGCTGCACTGGAGGTGCAATTGAAAGTTAGCCAATTGGCTAATCCCGGGGCATTTATAGAAATGTTCATGTGCACTGTCCCGGTAACTTTAAACCAGTTGATAAATAAATGAATACCACATCGTGGACCTGACTGGCGCTTCCCTCATCCCGCCTCCTTTAGCATCAGCCTGATTGAACCGGGGCCCGTGATCACGGAGTTTGAGCGGAAGGTCTTTGATGAGGGCCTGCGGACCGACCTCAGCAAAGCCGACAAAGTCACGGCCGATATGTTCACGAACATCTACCTGAAGAACTACAAGCAGATCTTTGAGACCCTGGGACAGACCGCTGAGGACGTGGCGGAGGTATGCGGTGCACCCTCCTTTAGCCAATCGTGCACTTTTTTTTTAATGTTGTTACTTCATCCCTCGTTGACATGTGTTCCTTTCCTCCAGCACACCCACAAGATCATCACCATGGAGAACCCCCCTTTCCGTCACCAGACGAACACTCTCTATACCCCCATGACCACGCTGAAGTACGCTGACCCGAACGGCGACCTGCCTATCGACACCTTTTATAAAATGGTGTTCGAACACGACAAGGTCTTCAACGCGAGCCTCAGCTTCCTCAAGATGCTGCGCTGGAGGAGCAGAAAGAGCTTCACCCTGGAGAAGGAGAAGGAAAAGGAGAAGGAAAAGGAGAAGAGTGGCTGAGTCGGGCGTGGGTCTGCCCAAGGCCCTCCGCCCAACCACCAATTTCTTTTTTTAAAGACTGAACCATCTTTTGTTGCATCTCCTGTGTTTTTCTTCATCCTTTTCCATTTCCATGATCAATCTCTTTTGGTTTATTTTCTTCTATTTACGGTAGAGTTTTGTTCCTTGCGTAGCTCTCATGCTGTATTTTTTGAAAAATGTACAACCTGTCTCTAAAATGACTGGATTAATAAAGTTTGACCAGTTTAAATGAATAAAATTGTATTTTTTTATCACGAGAGTTGTGAATATGTGAGGCCAGTTTGTTTACTTTTGTAGATTTTTTGCATTATGACTCCTTTAGGATGGCCTCGTCTCATTTTTAGAAAAAAATTAATGGAGATGGAGGTCAGTAACAGTGAAGATAATAGGTCAGCAACAGGAGAAAAGAGAGGAAAAAGTATTTGAAGAATGGAAAGGTGACACCAGAGAGTCTAACTTCTGAATTAAATGACGGCGCCACCTTGTGAGTATCTTTGTGAATTGGGAGCAATGACCTATTTTTATTTTATGTGATTTTGGTACATCTCTCTGATTGTAAATTGCTCCAAAACAGAGAAAGCCAAACAATCGTTCAAGTAACAAACCTGACAAGGTAATATTTTTCTACCCTCCAGTACGCAGCCTTACACAGGCAACGATCCTCACAATATGGCGGCCATCAGCCCTTGTGATTGACAACCCGCCCCCCCTCCTCTCCACATCCGCTATGTCTGCTTGTGAACACTGGATGGCGGTAAACACGGGGACGTCTGTCGGTTACACACCACTTCCGTTTCGGTTTGTTTGACGTTGTATCCGGACGACGGCCAGCTAAGGTTCGCCCACAATACAATATTTTGAGTGAACTCCGAGAAGGGGCTCCCCGGAGCCCTTTTTTTTTTTTTTTTTTTTTTTTTTTAAATTTTGTCGGCTGTCCGGAGACGCTTTCCGTCGGTACCGGTGGAGATTTACTTCGCTCCTCCTTGCGGTCCGCGTGCTTGTTCCGTTTTCATTTGGCTTGGCTAGTTCATTGTTAGCCTAGCTTTAGCCATGCTCTCACACTCCGCTACCACTTGTCGTCTGGGTTGTGGCTGTTTTGCGGACCACGGCTACCACCTAGCTTGGTGCTAGCTAGCCTGCCCAACTCATTTCAGTTAGTATTAACGTGCCCATTCACTGGCGGTTAAGCCGTTCTTTGGACTTTATTATTATAGTTTTTATTTTGTGTAACAGCGACAGCCAGCTGAAAATAACTCGAGTCATCTTGAATATTATTTTGAGTTAGCGTAGCTTTATTTAGCAAGCTAATCGTCCGGGTAACTTGAAGGAGAAGCCTCGTTTCTCTGAGGTGTTGTTGATTCGGGCGGGGGGGCGTTGACGTTGCCTCGCCCCGTTGAACGTTAACCGACGACCAGCCACGCCGAGCTGATTTCGCGACCGCCAGCTCCGCCGCGATGGCCTCCTCCTCCGGGAACGACGACGACCTCACCATTCCCCGGGCGGCCATCAACAAAATGATCAAGGAGACGCTGCCCAACGTACGCGTGGCCAACGACGCGCGCGAGTTGGTGGTCAACTGCTGCACCGAGTTCATCCACCTGATTTCGTCGGAGGCCAACGAGATCTGCAACAAGTCGGACAAGAAGACCATCTCCCCCGAGCATGTCATCAACGGTATGCCACCGGGGTGTTGTTTCTGGGGTGGGAGGTCTGTTTGTGCTCCCCTAAGTGTTAACACCACCTCCAATTTTGTTTTGGGGTTTGCTTGTCCCGCAGCCCTGGAGAGCCTGGGCTTCGCCTCCTACATCACAGAGGTGAAGGACGTCCTGCAGGAGTGTAAGACGGTGGCCTTGAAGAGGAGGAAGGCCAGCTCTCGGCTGGAGAACCTGGGCATTCCAGAGGAAGAGCTGCTCAGGCAGCAGCAGGAGCTGTTTGCCAAGGTGTGACATCAACGAACACACTCACACAAGAGAGAGGCTGATCAGCAAGCATGTTTCCATGGGGATGCTGCAAAGCAGCTTCACTGTTTTGTCCGGTGGGGTCCCCCCTCTTCCCCCTGCAGAGCTGGAAATAAAGTTCATTCGGCTATTTTTTTAAAAAAAATTTTTTACACAGTAGTGAGGTATGCACTCTCACATGGGCAGGACTAAAACTCAGCTTAGTCGAATTAAACGTAATTTTTCTAAACAGTTGACAGAATAAATGTATGACGATATTCTGTTGTAACGGAGAAGTGGAATACCTAAAATAAGTTTAATGAGTCAATGAGGGCTTTTTGAGAAGAGCAGGATTGTGTTGAGTTTAGAGTAAATATGCAAGTCTTTAACTGTTATATTAAACAGGGGGTTTCTTTACTACTAACAAACAGTACACATATTCACTGTTGATACAGAATTTGATTTATCTCCCTGTGAATTTAAAATGTTTTTGGGCATGGAATGGGAACACATGCAACCACGAAAAAGCGATCAGGAAATGACAAAAAACCGAGGTACCCCCGCCGCCCCGGCCCTGCCAAAACCTCGACATGACCCTGCAAACATACTTAAAATGAAGTGGTTTTCTATGTGAAAGACAAAAATCACCTTTTTTTTTTAAATGACTGGGAAGGTTGAATTCATAAACAGTTTATTTGAGTTGCAGTATTTAAGTGTTACCTTTTAATAATGCCATGGTGAGTTGAGGACATTTATAAATACCTATGTTAATTGTAACATAATATTAAATGCTGGGCGTTTTTGGCCCTAGACAACTGTGCATGTGTGTGTGCTTGAGTGTTGAGCTCCTTGACACCTCGCATGCTTTTTTTTTTTAAGAATTGATGCGGTGAGGTGTAATTAAAGAAAATACAAGAACTGCCCACAGCACACTGATTTTAGCACTGTAGTCAGGTCCTGCTCCGTGGACATGCCTGCAGAATCTGACTCCTTTTCTTCTACTTTTTAATTGCCAAAATATCCTGAAAACAATGAGTTAAACTTGATTTTCAAGGTCTGACAGAATGTTCTATCTGGTTTATTCATCGTTGTTAGGTGTCATAAAGACATGGTCTGGAATGTTAGAAACCCCCGTCTCCTCAGCCTCTTCACCAGTGTATGTTTCTGGCAGGCTCGGCAGCAGCAGGCGGAACTGGCACAGCAGGAGTGGTTGCAGATGCAGCAAGCAGCTCAGCAGGCCCAGATGGCGGCGGCCTCGGCCAGCGCCGCCCAGCAGGCCAGCTCTTCTCAGGACGAGGACGAGGAGGACGTCATGTGATGGCGACGCGCCGTCCCCCACCTCCCCGAATCCCAGCAGTGGGCCGGCGTCGGCCCTCGCGTCTCCCAGTACTGACGCCGGCAGAGACGCTCGTGTGGCTTCTGGTTCTCCCCAGTGTGAGGCGGGAAACCACATAGGAAGGGGCTGTGAACGGACAGCTGACGGGGGAACTTCAGGACCGCCTGGACTTTTATCTGGAGCGAAAAAAGGCTGTTGATGGAGTTGTGATTAACCCTACCCTTTAACTCCCCCGCATCCCCGTGGCTTCTCTTGAATTATGTCTCGATATTCTGTTGTGAATAATTTGTACTTCTGGACGTATTATGAAGGCCAACCTCACCGAGTTTTTGCTGATAAAGCTGCAAGTGTTACTTTCGTCTGGCCCCACTGCCCCTCGATTAGTTTTACCATATTTTCATGTTTAGAGATCTAGGTGAGCTGCTCTTCAACGATCCCAGGGCGGCCGACCCCTTCTGCTTTGAGGTGTAACAGTCTTTTTTTTTTTTCCCTTTGGTGGATCGTTCCTACGGGTCTATGAACGTTGGACTTGTTTTTGTCAAATAGAGGGAAAACATTTTTTTTTTGTTAACCTTTAGCTCCTTCAGATGAGTTACGGTAACTTTTTGTTTTGAAAGAAAGTATTAGGAAATAGCTCCGCCCCTCGGACACAGCCTGATAGCACCAAAGATGGGGAAACAGGCTAACGTCCCAGAGTTAGTTGTTTTTTGATTTTGTTTTTTGTTTTTTTTCAAAGGTGAAGTTGAGACTTGAGTCCGGGCGCCGAACTGGTGACGGTCTGCGCCCACCGCAACGGACTCGGGTAAGATACCCTCCTCCTCCACCTCTTCCTTGGGTGCAGGGTCAGACATTGGCATGGCGACCATGGTAAATGAACCCCTCAGTGTCAGGACAAGTAACCCGGTTGTGAAACACACTCATGCACCTGTTCCACAAAAGTTGTATTCTTTCAGCAATAAAGAAAAACATCTTTTATAGACACTTTTTGTGCGTGTAATATGTAACAGATTACTTGACACCCCCCCAACCCTCCCCCAGCATCAAAGACGGAGGAACTGGTTCTCTTGGGTGGCCTTGTTCTCCATTTCCAAGTTCTGTCCGTCCTGGTCACACCATTGTTTGGCATCTCCTTTTTTCTGAATGATTCATAACTTTACGGGCCAAATCTAGACCGGTCGATCACTTTCAGAGGAAATGTACAAATCGATCCAGGCAGTTCCCCATGAGTCCGGACTAAACCATTGCCAATTCTAAACACACAAGTTCTGCGGAAGGGTCTTCAGAGCTGCAGCGAGAAGAAAAGTCAGGCGACATCGAGTCTGGTTTGTATTGTGTGTGTGTGTGTGTTTGTGTGTGTGTGTGTGTGTGTTGCGTCATCCTATCTGTTACATCATTTCAAATAATGTGACACCAGTTACCAAATGGCTCTGGGATTAACAGCTGATCAAGCCACATGAAACCTCCAGCATCACCTTGACAGAGGGTAGAGATGGATGGATGAATGAATGAATAAGCAGCAAATATGTCATGTGTGTAATTACCATGTTACTCAGTGGGTATCTTGAAGAAATTTTTCTACAGGTTAAATTCTGTATTATCTACTTCACAAATCTCAGTCTGTGTTCACACCATGTGTGTCCCTGAATGCATCACATTCATCTTTTCTTTTGTTTTTTCAAACATTGTCACCCCGCGGCCCTTGAAGGCAGCGCAATGCTGCAGAGCCCCGGGATGAGGTGGATTCTGTTTGTACTGGAGAGAGTGTGAATAGTTGGACGTCGCAATATGATTGACAGCTGACCCATCCAGATTAAACCCCACCTCTGCCCCCTGTGCCAGTTACGATTTGCCCTTGAACCCTCGGCACGTGATCACAATAACCTGTATTGTAATGACTGAATAAATGAATGAATGAATTCCATTAGATAACTTTGCCAGTCGTATCCCACAGTGGGCAGCAGAGAGCACTGTTACACCGTCACAGGGACACTGTGGACCTTTTTTTACCCGCTCTTCCTCGTCCTTGTGCCTTCCTCCTCTTCCTCCAACTGGATTAAAAACACTTGCAAAGTAAATGGACCTCAAAAAAATACTCAAGTTAAAAAGGGTTCAGTCTGAGCTCCCTTCCTGCCGGTTAGAAGAATCTCAAGTTATTCTGGATAGAATTTTTGTTACATCACTATGGTGTGATAACTTGAACAAAAATACTCTTAAATTAGTATGACCATTTTAAGATCAGATGATGACTTCAGAGAGTGATTACCTCGCTTTTTAATTATCTGAATTTTATCTTTATTTCCAGCGTGGTCACGCTCACCTCCCTTGGACATCGGCCGCAAAAGGTTTGAGATGTCACAAATCCTGCTTGTAGCTCCGCTTCCCAGATTCAGATTGGACTGTGATTTTTGCACAAATGGGTTTTGTTTCACTTAAATTCTGGTATGATTGTCCACTTTGCACATCACAAAGCATGTGTGTGAAACACCCTTTTCCCTGAATGCATTTTCCTCATTGAGTGGCGTAACATATGTGCACCTTCTATTTTCTAGGGGCCCTTGAAGGCAACATGGTGCCGCTGTGGCCTGTAGACCTTTCTTCCTCTCCGTCCGCTGAGTTCTCTGCAGGAGGCGCCCGATGTCCCACGGCAAAAGGGAAACCCGATGCTCCAGAAGAGACCGGAAACCAAATCATGCACGTGGCCCTCGGGCCCCCGTGTCACCAGGTAGGACCTCCATCGAAGACCGTCCTTAGACATTGCAGGGACGCACTCCCTCCACCAGAGGGCACTGTCACCTGCTTGCCCCCCTCCCTCGGGCCTGGCGGTCTCCCTCGCACTTGCTCGGTCTGTTTGCACATTCCTCCGGCCTTGCTCATGAACTCCGGGCGGGTTATTTTTTGCCACTGATTCGTTAATTACGATGTTATTCAATAAGTTTGTCTTTAGGAGTCTAGTCACAGAAGGAAGACAAGATAATCATCAGAGTGGTTTGAGAGAAAGAAGTAAACTTGTGACGGGTGTCTCGACTTTCGTCTGAATTCCCCTCCTGTGTTTTTTTTTTTGTTTTTGTCCAGAAACTCTTTCTCTCTCTCCAAACAAAGTGGTGACACATCTCTTGGTCTCTCAGCCTCTGCAGACGGAAATAATATCAACAAACATTTTCAGAAATATCTTATCGACAAAGGCGGAACATTAAAATCAATTGGAATGTGAGGTACATTTATTTAAGAATGAAACATTTCAATTAAAAAAAAAAGGACCATTTTGTTTATTATCATCATCTTCACAAAATCGCATAAAAACCAGGAAGTCCTTTTAACTCTGCTTTTTTATATGTTTTTATGAAATATCCGATTGGAATTTCCTGTATTTACCTGGTTCTTGGCATACAGTATATACTTCCATTGTATTTGTATACTCGTGTATTTGGTGGTTCCCACCTGAGCAGAGCGAAACCCGACAGAACCGACACCTGGGGCGTTACGCAACGGTGGGGGGGGGGTCAGGTGTGAAGTGTCGGGCTGGGTGTAGGTCTGCATTCATGCTGTGCACATTAGTTGCATGAGGGGGTCTGTGTGCGTGCGTGTGTGTGTGTGTGTGTGTGTGTGTGTGTGTGTGAGTGTCGGTCTGGCATCCAGTTTCATAACCTTATGCTCATATATGGGCATCTTCCTCCCTTTGGCTCGGTTCTACTGTTTGCTTCCTGACCCACCCCAGACTCCCACTCACTCATCACACACACACACACACACACACACACACACTGGTGTTGATTAGCCACGGGAAGAGGTGGGAGCCCCCCCCCCTGCAGGAAGTATTGTGGTTAATGGCCATTTGATTGCTGGTGCTGATGTCTCACATGCATGACCAGAGAGCCGGCGCTGTTCCCCGTGCTCTCCTTCTGGGTTCTCATGACTCTCTCACACACAAACACACACACATACACACACATGGCAAGAGTTCCTAAAATACGCGTTACGCCTGCGTGGGCCCGGGTTTCCTGCCCAAACGTGCAGCGTCTTCATTTATTGGATGGGAGCTCTGCAAAAACTGGGTGGGGGGCTCCTTTTGATCTTCTGGATCCGGCCAGAAAATCCGGGCCATTTGTTCTGGCCGCCGTCCCGACAGGAACCCACTCAGCTGTCACGTCTGCGCCGCCATGCATCCTGGGTAACGGCGGCAGCCTCAGTACACCAGTCTGCAGCCGGGACTTTGTTCCTCTTGGCTTTGGTGAAATGATGACGGGGGTTTCTATTGTGGGAACCTGAACACAAACCGTCTGTTACGGAACTGCCAGCACAAGTGAATTATGACTCCCCATTTCTGAGTGTGTTCATACCTTGCACATCCACGCGCGCACACACGCACACACGCACACACGCGCGCACACACACACACACACACACACACACACACACGCACACCCTGCTTTCTTCCTGTGACATATTATCAGCCCACTCAACAACTAGGTCACCCCAGATCTAGTTTCGATGGACGGGATTTTCTGCTGCCAGGTGATGCTTTGCAGTTCTCCTCGAATGTTTCCATCCATGTTCTCCTGACTGGATTCTCTCTGGGTTTCTCCATCTTTTCTCCTGCAGGTTCATTGTCCCTAGGAGTGAATGAGAGGGCGAATCGTTGGATGATTGACAGCTGACCCGTTCAGGTTAAAGCCCGCCCCCTCACCTCACAGATCCTGGCACAAATGACTAGCATGCTAATCCGTGTTGCTAAGCTAAGGAACGTCTCTGCTGCAGCAGATGTTCTGCTCTCTTCTCGTTCACTGCAGACAGCTTTTTATTTGCAGTGAAAAAAACATTTTTGAAGTGTTTTTAGATTAAGCATGCATTATAAGTCCAGGAAAATCCAATTATCCCGTCTAATTATTCATGCTCAACACGCTGGCATGTTTGCAGATACGAGCACACCTTGATCTGTTCCCGGGAAACAACCATTTGGGCTGCACCCCGACTGGACGGGGCGGCGGAACCCGTTCTGCCATGGACCTTCGCGGTGGTTTCACTTTATGCTCTGTGCCTCTGTCAACATGGCAAACATAAACACTCAAGTTTACTTCAAGGATGGAGCTGCTGACTGAGCGACCAGTGACAAACGGTGCGGGAATCGGGTCCGAGAAACCGTGGACTAGTGGAGAATGTGTTGTAACAAGAAAATGAAACCTGTAAAGCGGAATACTTTGAACACATCGTGATCAGAATGGAGTACGTTTTGTGTTCTCATGTTTTTTGTGGTTCAATGAAAGGGGCCACATGGGGCCGACACTGAGCCATCGTGTCCTCGAATGATAAGTAGCTGTGAGTGAATCCAAAAAATGCAAAACAAGGAAGAAAGAAAAGCACCTAAACTAATAAATGATCCTGTTTAGGAGATGACAAACTTTTATTAGCTGTAGCAATAGGTGTCTTAGAGGAGTGTCTGGACTGTCCACCAGGGGGTGATGGTGCATCTCTGACCCCAGAGAATTGTTCCATGTTTATGTCCAGCTTTTACACTCTGGAAAAGAAAACAGGCAAATGAAACCGAACCGCTAGGTTACATTAGCTATTATGCTTTTAAGGTTAAGACTTACAGTTAGGGGGCTGCAGATTGGACTGCATACCCATCCCCCCTACTTTTTTTTCGGTCAGCTATATGGTTTTGGCAACCGTTTGCAGATGACGGTACCGCCGAAAGCAGGACAATCAGTCACCTGGATGAGAGTAAACATCATTCCTGATGAGGCAGATTGATCATATCGCAGATAGAGGGGGAGGGGCTAAACTTTGAACAGATTCTTCAAACTGGTAGAACCAGACACTACCCAGTTTTGATTTAAGCACTATTTTACGTTGTTAATTTGAGCCTTCACCTGCTAAGTGAGTCCCAGAAAGACGCTGTTGGCATATGATCATCCCTAAAAAAATGATCCCCTACTGGCTTGGTCTCATGTACCTGCAGAGTACTCAAAAAGTACAGACACTTGAAGTATCCGTACTGCAAGTAATAAAAGTGATGACGTATTGTGAGCATATTAATTCTGCCATTATCCTTGCAACATCCTGCTGAAAAGTGTTATTGGCAATCATAGCTATCCTTGGGGTGAGAGGAGAGGTTTAACCTCGACAGGTCGGCTGTCAATCATCCAGACATCCAATCATTCACTGAAGCCTCTGTTTTTTGACTGTGGGAGAGAGAGAACCTTGACAGATGTTGGAAACCCATCAGTGTCTTGCCTAAATGACATTGCTAGTCTATTAGCATGCTAATGACACAAACATGCATTGATGGTTGATGCCAACCGCTAGCAGCTAATGCTAAAAGCGAGGGTGTGGTTCTGGCTCTTCTACACTCGGTTGGTGCAACAACAGACTCCTTGCTCCTAGCAGGGATGGGAGGGGGCCTCCCTGAGGCGCCACGTGTCCCCGCAGACCGGCGTTCCACCCGTTGCAATCCCTGGGGTGGGGGCCTTCCTGGGAATGTCAGCCCTCGGGTTGACAAACACAGGAGGCCGGCGCTGCGGAGATGAGCAGCCGTTAGGTTGTCACCCTGCCCAGAACCCCCCCATACACACACACACTCCCCAGCCATCGCTGACATGCCAGGCATACTTTTCTGCCCTTTCCTGCCCCCCCCACCAACATTTCCCTTCCCCAGTTAGCGGCGGGGAAACATTTTTCCAGTCCAGAAATAAGTTGCGTTTAATTGCCTTGAGTGGAAGGCGTGCAGCCCGGGCTTTCTGCAGCCGCCGTGAAAGTGTGCCTTTTGACTGATGTTCATCAGGGCCAAAGGGGGGGAGGGGTGGAGGTGGTGGAGGGGGGGGGGTGGCGCTGCAGCCGCGTTCCATTGGAGTTACACTGCTCTGAAAACAAACCGCCGCCACCGGCCGTCACATACTTTCCCTGTGAGATCCCGGCCGGTGCTTTCAATGAATGTGGCGTTTTAATGCTGCAAGTGAAAAAAAAAAAGGCAAAGTCATCACTTGAACTCACCGCGCTTGGCGGCTTGTGCATATTGGCCAGCAGGGGGCGCCGTCCTGCCCTTTTATAGGAAAAGCCTCCACCTGGAAGTAACCGAAATTAGTGATTTACCCCGCGTTTCGTTTTTTCTCCCGGCACCGGTTTATATCCTGTTTGCGCCCTAGCCCCCACCCCGGTTAGCATGCGCAGCATTGGGGGTGTCCAAAACCCAACAGTTGACTCGCCAAGAAGTCACGTGACCACCTTTTCTGACCTTTCCTGCGCAAGTGCATCACAATTATAAAACAGACAAATTGGTCAAATGAACTCATCTGTATTATTCTCTGTGTATTATTAAAATTGCAATCTTTTCGTTTTCTTTCCATTGTACATTAAACACTGCAGAACGCGGGTTTAGTCACATGTTGCTAAAGTGGAAGCGCCTGTATGAGGGCGTTGGGCAAACATCCCTCCGAAGCCCCCAGTCGATTGCTTGGAACGTTGTGAAAGATTTATGCAGTAAAATAAACCGCTAACCACATTTGAGAGCATCAATTTATATGCTAATATGCTAAGCTAATTTCAGTTCTCCTGATCTGAAATAGCGAGGAGACATTGATGATAACAATTAGAGGTAGAATATCACGTGACAAGTCCTGCCTTCGTCCTGTTTCAACCAATTGGGGGCAGCAGTTGTACGTTAAGCGACATCAAACTTTTGATTTAGCAAATTGTTAGCTAATGCAGGCTAACCTGAGATTGATTGGCTAAAGCAATGAATTTTATTTACTTTTTGTCATTTTTAAGTTTTTAACCACATTTACATCTTATTTAGTCATTTCCTCTCTGTTTGAGTCTGTCAGCGAACCAAGCTAATGTTAGCATTGGCTCTTTCCCTGCTGCATAGCTCAGCTTCTCGACGAAACAAGTTTTGTCACAAACGACGAGGATCTCTGTGTCCTGTGGAACCCGCTTCCCCACAGCTTGTCGCAAACAACCTTTAAATGTTACACGTTTGCCGCCATGCGTTCTCATGCCAATAAACTCCACCTTTCCCGCGCAGAGCAGGGAGAGTCAGATGACTGGGATTCCTGTCTCAGTTAATGATACCTATTTCCTCTTTGCTGCCCCCCCCACCCCCCCACCCCCCCCCGTCCCGCCAGTGACGCGCCGCGCCCC
>CAAKHD010008344.1:100252-126132 GCA_901007705.1 Fistularia tabacaria
AGCTGAGCCGCCTCCCGCCGGGATATTCCACTCAGGAACAGGGGGGCCGGCGGGAGGTCCCCAGCCTGGGGGCAAGAGCCCCCCTCTTTTCAGCCCCCCCCCCCCCTTGAGATTAACTGACTGTTGGTGAAATAAACAATCATTTAAATGTTAATTATACAAATTAAAGTTTAAAATTACTTTCTTTATTTTTCTTAACTATTAAAAATAATGTATGTATATACATATAAATAATGTATTTTACGAATATTACATGATGTAATAATACTTATCCGATAGCATAAAGATATTTTTACTACTTTATCATTTTTTCAAATAACCTTCTGAATTGATTATATTTTTAATTTATTTGTAATTTTAATTTAATTTTTCCTTGATTTCTTCAAAGTGTATTTTTTTTTTTTACTAATTGCTCATTTATTTATTGCCCATTTGATTCCTTGTGATTCTATGAACAAGTACATTTTCCGTGTAATAAACCAAACAATATCAATTCTTTTGACAGTGGTTCTTTAAAATAAATAAAAAGAGAAATTGCATTGAGGAAAGTGTGTGTTTCCTCTGGCAGGTCATCCTGAGCGAGACGCAGGAGCAGCAGGAGATGAGGAGCTTCCCGGGGCCTCTCACAGGGTATTTAAAAATAAAATCGGAAGAAATAATCTCATATTTATGATAAAAGAAATTTCAAAAATCCGTCTCTGACTCACCTCCAGGGAGGACCTGTACAAGGTGGATGCCCTGGAGTTCGCCCAGCAGAAGGCGGCCTTCTGTTTGCGAGACCCCCAGCTGTCTGACCGGAGCTCTGCTGCCCTACTGTGGAAGCTACTGGTGCTGATCTGCAGGCAGAATGGGGTGAGAGGGTCGAAGGGGGCGAGTCCGTGTCCTATGGCGTCACTGATCCTTCGCATGAACAAAACAGGAAAATCATGATTGTTTAGTTCCTCAAAAATGCTTCAAATACAAAATTTAAAAAAGAATGAATCAAAATGGAAAACGGCCTTACAATGGGGACAAATGAAGAAAACTGGATATGGACGAAGTATCCTGCTCCAAATTTTCAATCTGAATAGCAGGAAATCGCAGAGAAGAAGCAGGAAATTTAATGAAGGAGTTAAAGAAATTTGAGGAATTACATAAAAACAGAAATAGAAAAAATAGAGAAAGAGAGAGTAAAAGAGAGTTAAAGGCACAGCTCCCCGAATGCAGATTGACAAAACTAAACTCAAGATTTAGAACTGTCTTGAGTTCTGAATAGAATTCTTTAGAATAGCATTTATCCAGAAAGGGAAAAAATAATAGGACTGAAGACTAAAAGCTTTTGACTCCCTTTTTATTCCCATTCATCCAAGTTAACATTTGAATATTCACATCCCTTGTGAACAGCGACGGGCTTGGTCTAACCCAAACCAGAGGGGTCCACTAAGATAAGATAAGATAAGATAAGACAAGATAAGATAAGATAAGATAAGATAAGATAAGATAAGATAAGATAAGATAAGATAAGATAAGATAATACTTTATTGATCCCAATAGGGGAAATTCAGGTGTTGCAGCAGCAACATTAGAGGGAAAAGAGGAAAAAAAAAAAAAAAAAAAGGGAAAGATAACTAATCACTTTTTCGTCACTTTTTTCAAGTCAAAGACAAAGTTGTCAATTTCTCCACATGTGCCAGACATATTGAGGAATTGAGGAGACGTTTCTCACTATCCCACTGTGACATGAAATGAACAAAATTGTAATAATAAAGTGCAGATTAACAGTAAAGTGCACAATAAACATTAAACAATAAACAAACTGTCAAGTATAAAGTGCACACAGATCAAATCTACTGGTACTTAGGTGAAAAGATGATGGAGATTTAACAGCATAAAAAAAGAAAATGTATAAATATATGTAATTTGACTGTAGAGAGCAGCAGCAGAGTTTTCTGTACAGTTCAGGGCAGAAACCAGTCGTTTTTTTTTATTATTTTGATACCAGCGGCACTTTTAATTAATTGTCTTTCCAATGACCCCCGTCCTGCTTCCAGCAAATAGTCGGCTCCGACATCGCTGAGTTGCTGATGCAGGGGTCCCGCCTCGACTGGGAGGCCAAGGCTGGCGCGCTGATCGACTTCAGCGAGAGTGAGGCCGCTGAGGCGCCGCCCTGCCCCGGAGGAGACCTGCTCACGGGGGGCGGTGGCGCTGGTGCCGGCACTGTGGACCCTGAGGCGGCAGCAAAATCCCTGAAGGAGTACACTCATCTGCTGCTGGCCGGGAGGAAGAAGGTCGGTGCTGCCACCTCTTCATCTCATCTTCTCTCGCTGTAACCGGGAGGCCTGGGGAGGGCTGTCTAACGGTATTTTATTTAGCCTTTAAGAGGGCTAGGGCTTCATAGGGGAAGGTCAGCTGTCAATCATATAGAGACAGCCAATCATTCATGTCTGCAAACATTTTCAAGTCCTGACCGAACCTGCGAGCTAAACGTGAATTTGTTCCAGAGTTTTGAGAGAGTTTTGTTTTTCTTCCTCTCACCCTGGTCCTTGGATCCCAGGAGGCCCTGGAGTCGGCCATGAGCGGCGCCCTCTGGGGCCACGCCCTGTTCCTCGCCAGCAAGATGGACAACCGGTCGTACACCACTGTGCTGAGCAGGTGAGACGAATCCCCTTAACTAGAAAAATCCCTTAACTTTTAGTAATTTTAGAAAAATGCTTATATTCCCAAATTATAATCCTATTATATTATTTTAAAGTGTAACTTAAGTCAACCACATCTCGAAACGTAATACTTTTCCAGGACATTTCAGCCATCCTCAAGAAGAGTAACTAAGTCCAATGTTCCACAACTGACAATGATAATAATTATGATAATAATAACAATAATAGTGATTATTATTATTATTGTTATTATATGAAGAAGAACGAGGACATAAACAAAAACACAATTATTATTATTTTTTTTCTGTTAGATAAATAATTACATACTTTTGCACTTACGCTTCCTGTGACAGTTGGGTTGTCACTAGTCTCTTGTGTTTTTATTCTGGCGGGATGGGACTTTAAAAAAATGTAATAGTGTAATAATCCATGATTTTTAAAAGCAGGTTGTTCAGTGTTCATTGCAATACCAGCTGAGTCACAACATTTCAGTTTCTGTTCTGGTGTTGGACCAAGTTCTCCATGTTTTCTCCATGTTCTCCCGCCTCGGTTCTCCATCTTCCTCACACAGCCCCAAAACAGTCAGTAGGGTCACTGAAGACTAAGTCGTCTGTAGGTGGGAATGGGAGTGTGAATGTCGGATGTCTGTGATTGACAGGTGACCCAGCCAGGTTAAGCCCCACCTCCGGCCGCCATGACAACTGTGATTGGCTGAGAATTTGACAATCTGTGTCTGCAGGTTTACCGGCCAGCTGGCGAACAGCGACCCCCTCCAGACGCTCTTCCAGCTCCTGTCCGGCAGAATCCCAGCTGTCGCCACGGTAATACCAACTTGTTTCATCCCGAAGATGCCGCACCGAATCTGTCCAGACAATCAGAGCCGTGCTGTTCCGCTCCTAGTGCTGCGGCCAGGAGAAATGGGGCGACTGGCGGCCCCACCTGGCCGTTATCCTCGCAAACGAGACGGGGGACTCTTCCGTGCGCCAGAAGGCCATCGTCACCATGGGAGACACACTGGGTGAGTTGGTGGGGGCGCCGACAAGTCACATGATTCCCCCTTCCACGCAAACTCACACTCACCCTCTCACCTCTTCTCCAGCATCTAGAGGCCTCCTGCACGCTGCCCATATCTGCTACCTGACGGCCAGCGCTCCGCTTGGAGTCTTCACCCAGAGGGAGGCCAGGGTGGTGCTCCTGGGGAGCAGCCACAGGTGAGCCAACCCGCCACCGTAGGTCTGCTCTGACGTCAAACGGAGGTTTCTATCACAACAGTCGTGGTAACGTCTCTGCTTGACTGTATCCAGTCTCATTTCCTGAACTGTTATTCCATCCATCAATTATCTACTGCTTATCATGCACTCAGGGTTGTGTTGATACCTGTCAGCTGTCATTATTTCATCAGAATCATTATTTAAAAAAAAAACAAAAATAAATAAAGTAAAAAAAAATTGACACTCAATGAAAAATATTAGCCTGGTCTTCTTATGTTTCTGATTAGCAATTACTTTTTGAAGTAAGATAAGATAAGATAAGATAATACTTTATTGATCCCCATAGGGGAAATTCGGGTGTTGCAGCAGCAACATTAGAGGGAAAAAAAACCCAGGAAAGATAAATACACACATATGACAGTGCAAACACATATGCATATGCACATAAGTCACCATACATTCCAACCACACGTATACATACATTTTTGCACACATACCCATACCTACATAAATATATATATACACACACATATACACAATATACATATACCCATATATACATACACATACAAGTACTTTGGCAGGGCTGTGTTGACATGAATAGTATTAGGGTAGTAAAATCCATACCCGCATTTTTATGCTGCAGCCACTGGGGGGGCAGCAGTGAAGCCTTTACATTACTGCATTTCTTGAGTCCCAGTCATACCAATGTTTTTTTCAAGTGAGTTCTCTCTCTGCTCCTGTGTGATTCCCTTGTCTGTCCACCAGGGGGCCCTTCCGCCATTTCGCCAACAACCTTGCCATCCGGTGCACAGAGCTGTACGAGTACTGCCAGGTTCTCAGCGGCAGATGTACTGCCATACCGACCTTCCAGGTGGGTGTCACCCACCTGACTTGGATCCGGGGAACAATAAATAAGCGGCTGATTTTGTGTTTGTTTGTGTGTGTGTGTGTGTGTGTGTGTGTGTGTGTGTGTGTGTGTGTGTGTGTGTGTGTGTGTGTGTGTGTGTGTGTGTGTGTGTGTGTGTGTGTGTGTGTGTTCAGGCCTATAAGTTCCTCTACGCCAGCCGCTTGCTGGACTGCGGCCTGGTGTCGCAGGCCTTCCACTATCTGGAGGTGGTGGGCCGCGCCCTTGTCAAGGAGCCCGGGCCCTCCGCCATGCTGACCGGGGAGGTTGTCAAGGTGACCGAAGTGCATGCAGCATGCCATTGCGGAGACGTGTGCCGTGGCGTTGACGCACCGCATGTTTGGCGTTTTCCTTCCAGCTGGCGGAAAGGCTGAGACACACCGAGGCGCAGCTCGGCGAGGTGGGCCTTGGTGGTACTGAGCAGGAACCTGATTGGCTGACGCAGCTCCGCTCCAAGCTTTGCTCCCTGCAGGTTAGGGTCAGATGGCGTCCCAGGCACGGGGCACCCTGTCCGTCGAGTTTTTTGTTCATCCTCGCTAAAACATTGACACAATGGAAGCGGATATGCATTTTTCTGTGTCAGCGTGTACAAGATACATGCATGTTGTCAGGGGGTCTGATTTAAATGTTCTTTCATTTGAACCCAGGCAGGAGAACATGGAGACGTTCCTTAATTAGACCTCTCTGGATTTAAAATAATATGGTCGGGGTGGTAAGAACATCCTCCTCCAAAAATAAGGAGGTTCCAGGTTCTGATCTAGTTTTTCTCCAGGGTTAAACTGCTAACACCAGCTGCTAGTGTTGCTAGATTGCAGTGTGGTTAGCGTTGCAACACTATTAGCTCCACAGACACAGTGTGTGTTTGTGGACGAACAGATTTTTCAAAAAAAATGTAGGTTCTCCATGTGTGGGTTGTCCATGGTCTCCTGCCTGAGTTCTCTCCCCTCCAACACTTGTCCCAATGCCTGCTGAGATTTTTTTCCACCTCCTTTTGACCTTGAATGTGGTATGAACGGTATGCTGAATGAATTAATATATAAATTTTGCACAAAAGCTTACAATTCTTAAGATAAAACACACCAGAAAACTGTAACTGTAAGTTATTTCACAAAATGGTTGCTGTCTAAGTCACCACGGTAATAGGTTACCAAGCAGGCGGCGATCAAAATGTAATCACCTGTTGTGTGTTTATTATGTTAACCGCCTTCTCCCTGCCACGAGTTATTCATTACTGGATATTTTATCCTGGTTGCAGACTCTCTCGCCATCTGTGGATTTATCACAGGAGGATCCCGTCTTCGACCCAGGGGATCGCTTACTGCACTTTATGACACCCCACAAGACAGCTTTATACATACATAAAAATATATAGTTCATGCATCCATGTATGTCTAATATTTAAGATGGCTGATTTTGGTTGTTGTATTACTACGATTAACAGTTATTTTGACAAATATATGTATTGTTGGTTGTGTGTGTGCATATATATGCACACGCACACCCAACCTCACACAGCCACTCTCTCTCTCTCTCTCTCTCTCTCTCTCTCTCTCTCTCTCTCTCTCTCTCTCTCTTATTTATATATATATATATGTGTGTGTGTGTGTATATAGAAAGAAATATCACGTTTGTACATTTGTGATTCCTCAAGGCCATTTTTCCTTCTCGTTTTGAAGCAAGAAAGGATAGTATTAATAATTTTTTTTTTCATTTATTCTTACATTTTTCAAATTACCTCTATCGAGTAAGAATATATATATGAATAATATGGAACATTTCTTACAATGGCTTTACTTTGATTTTTTTCATTTTTTTTTTTTTTTTAAATGTCCAAGCCCCTTATTAATCATCTCCCACTGCAGATCGGGTGTCCTGCCTCCGCCTCAGCGCTCTGGCCGCCTCCCGAGGAACCGCCGTCCGCACGTAACCACACCAACGCACTGTTAGGTAGATCTTGGTTTCCTCCCCTGGGCACCGCCTCCACTCCAGAGCTCCGGGCGCTGATCTCTGCCTCCGTCTTCCCGCCGCTGCAGGGCCCGGCGTGGATGATCTCGGGTGCGATCTCCGGAGCCCTGAACCGGAGCTCCTTTACTACGCTGGTGGTGAGGAGGAGCCAGCCCCCCTTCGATGCCTCCAGGAAAAAACAGCGGAGATGTCGGCGTTGGCATGGGACAGCAGCGGAGGAGTCCGGGAATGGTACGTGGATCAAACGGCGTTGCCACCCCCCCCCCTTTAACGTCTAAATCTTGTGTCCCCATCTCCCCCCCCGTGCTGTCTCCTTCCAGGCCCGGGAACAGTGTGCCCCTGCCAGTAATGGGTCCCTGTGCTCCCCTGGCGCCCACGGGGGCCCTGAGCCAAGCCTTCAGTTATCATAACTCGGATGGCTCTGAGGTCGGAGACGCCCCGCCATGTCCGCCCGCCCCCCTACCTGCAGCGGCAGGCAGTCAGTAACCCGTCTCCTCCTGATGTATATTTACATTTATCGCGCCCTCTGGGTGACATCTTGGTTTCTGTTGTCCGGCAGGAGGTGGGTCGTCCACAGGAGGTGCAGCGGTGAGTGGCAGGAGGTCCCAGGCGTGATGCGAGGGTTCTCACTGGCCGTGACCTTTGACCCTTGACCCACAAAACTTTTGGATTTGGTGATCATATTTTGACGGTCCCTTGGACCTCCCATTCTTCCCGTTGCTATGACGCCGTCTCAGGAACGCTCTGTGCATCTGGGTGAACTTGAATTCAGAGGTCAAAGGTCAGGGTGATCTCAAAAACGTGTTATGCTAAAAAAAAAAGAAAATAGAAACCGTAACCTGGTGTTTGACATTAGCTTTTAGCTGTTATCTTCTGATTTGGGTGGATTCGTGCGGTGTCTCTCTATCTCTCTCTCAGAATCAGAGTGCCAGGGCTGGATGGTTTGGTGGATGGTTCACCTCAAAACCCAGGGATGCTCTGACTGAGCAGGAGGTACCGGCTCAGACGGTGAGAGGCGGGCAGTTCAGCTCTAATTGCTCATAATCTCGCTGTTTAGTGACACCCTGTCATTTTTCTCTATAGATTCAACCGCCAGCCCCTGGCTCCTGCCCTCCCCCACCACTCAATATGGTATCCCCCGCCACCATCCCGTCCCAGCCCCCTCCGCAGATGGGGATCAACCCCTATTCAAGGAAAGCAGGCGAGTTATGGGGTTATGGGGTTTCACTTGCACAGGTCCCTTTGCATCCAGTGGGCTTCCCCCGGTGACCTCTGACCTCGGGGGGGGCCCTACTGTGTCGCTTTACAACATTCAGATACCACCGCAGCGTCTTGCACACATCTTGTTACACAGCAAACACATCAGCAAGCATATTTTCCATTTACGGTGTTTTGTCAGCTGTCATGTTGGATGTTTAAAAGTGTCAAAATGCGTGATTCATTCTCTCTCCCTCCTCATATATATACATATACACATGTATTTTATGTAGTCATATGTAATTATTTCTTCTATATAGGCCAGCAGCTTGGCTGAGAACCTGGACCGTACCATCAGCCTCCATCACAGGTGAAGTCACGTACTTTTTTTTTTTTTTTTAATTTTGAAAGACTTCACAGCAGTGACTTATCACCGTCTTATTTTGTGTCTCTGCCAGGAAAACAAAACAAGCAACCCTAAGCGGAACAGAGGAGTTGCCGCCGGTTTCCAGATCGCGGAGAATGTTGCCCGACCTGGGAGGGGATGAAGATAAAGTCCTCCACATTCATAGCGCAAACATTTATTTTTAAGGGTGCCCTTTTCCGAGTCTCCCGCTGTGCTAAAGAAATACGCTGGCACGCTAACCGGCCGCCGTAACTCACACTGCCACCACCTTAATGGCAAACTGCTGTCGGCTGCAGGTTATGTGGCGGGGCGGGGGATGTGTGAGGGGGTGTGATATCTTAAATTATAATAACTTACATTTGAGACCGTGCTGACGCAAGTCCCGCGCCAGCGGAAAAAATGTGGCGTGGAAGGAGAGTGTTATTTCAGCAGCCCTGCTGAAATCACCCGAAAAATAGTCACTTTGTCATCAATAGAAAAAGAATGAGTATGAAATAATTTAATATTTCAATATATGCTGCTTGATAATGATGATATTTTATACTTTTTACTTCCAGCTTGCTTGTCGATTCACATTCAATTTATTACATGTTTTTAATGTTTCTGTCAGTTTGGTGCGTTCATGCTTCTCTGCCCCCTGGTGGGTGTAAGTAGGCGCTGCATAGCATATAGTCACCTCCATAGCATATTTTACCCAGAATTCACTGTCCTCAGGCTCCTCTTGTCAGCTGTTATTGGCTGCTCTGAGGTTATGTAAGAAGCAGCCTATGAGTTGTTATGACAACAAACCGGTCCTGAAGCTGATGGCCGTAAATTCTCGGCGTGTTAGAAAATTAAGGGTGAAATCCAGGAAGTGATTCAGAGGGTGAAAATAATCTTAAAAATGTTTTTCCCAATTTGTCTCTTTTCGTAAAATGACAACCATTTTCAGGTTGTTTGTATCCAGGTGAGTTTTTTGTTTGAAGTTTCGGGAAAATTTCAAAAATTTCAAGAGTTAGTCTGTGGAACAGGAAGTTGTCACGTGTGGATGGAGGCCTCTGCTGGGAGAGGGTTGCGGCGTAACGTGAACAAGGCCTTGATTTTGGAAAGAAAAAGAAAAATGAAACAGACATAGTGATCACAATTGAAACACTATTTTGTGATTTTTATCTTTATTTTTTTTAATTTTTATTTTTTTTCACCACCTACCTTCTGTTTTTCAGATCTGAGGTGGTAAGACATGCACATCCACAGCATTGGATGCAGGAATACGACTTTACTTTTTCAGACGATTGTCCTGCCATCTTGATTATTTCTAAACATTTTTCATGTGTCTTGTCCCCCGGACAGCTAGCATTGATGCTATTTACCAAAGTCACCTAAGAGATTATTTTCGTGAGCATTTGAGACTCCCTACAAACAGGGTGACAAATCATGTGCTTATATCCTAAGATTTAAGCCACACCCCAAATACCCTCACCCTTCAAATTATCTCTAAAAATTGGATTACCTTAACCCAGCTAATAGATTCTAACTCAAATATTTTACTTAACTGCTTTTTTCCCAATCTGATGGAAAGATTTTTACAATTTGATAAGTGTAGGATGTGTGCTGACGCTGCAGAGATGGATGATACCACATAGCCAGGGCGGGACCGGAGGGGGTCAACAGCCGACCCTCCTTGCAACAGGACCCCCAGCCGGCGGACTCTCACTGGATCCAACTGTTTATGTGTTGATGGTATTTGCAATGCTAGCTGCTGGGTAAGGGGCTTATTAATAGCCCCCGTATATGATGCTATGTTAAAAGCTATGCTCGAACGCTATCTGAGATGTACATAGGACACACAAAATTCAAATAAATATTTTTTTTTTGTTAACAAGCTATGCAGCTGATGTTTTTTCTACTTTAACCTTTCATGTATTCCCTCCAGCGGTGCGTCTGCCGTGCTCCTGTCAATGCTGCTGTATACGTTGCTTTTTTTTTGTTGCAAGTGCGTATCGGTTACATGTATCAATTAAAGACGCTTACAGGGTAAAGGCATCATGGCCGTGGATTCCAAACTGGGCTTCGCGCTCCAGAGCGGCGAGAGTGTCAACATGGCAGGTGCTGGCTCCTTTTACCATTAGTCTGCAGGAGCCAAGTGCGAGAGGCACACACAAGCGGACACGCACAAGCGCACGCGCACACACATGCACACACATGCACACACACACACACGCTGTCCAGGATACAAGCCGGGTGGCGGCATGCCAAACACATTTCAGAGCCTCAACACATTTAAATCGGATAAATCAAGGCAGGACAGTTTTAATTGGCTTGGCGTCCTTCAAATCTCCAGATGGTTTTCTTTTCCGATGTCGTTGCATAAAATAATTTTTAATTAAAAAAACAAACAAACACAAAGACACAAATTTAGATTTTGCTAGATAACGCCAGAGCTCAACCCCACCCAGCCCCGGGCCCCATTTTCTCGGACTACATCCTCCTACACCGCAGTTCAAGTGACATATATCAAGGATATGTATCATGTCCTGCCAGGTGGTTTAAAAAAAAAGGAATTGGATATTCTGGGATGGGTTTCGAGCCTGGTTAGCTCCGTGTTTTCTGTCGACCCCGGGATGTTCCCCCGTCACCGTTAGTTACGCGTCACTGAACATATCATGACAGGCTGATAGTATTAGCAGACGTCGGTCAGGGTTCCATACACACAAATGAGGCCCTGCGGCCTCTGGTTCAGATCTTGCCATCATGGTGCTGGAGGTTTTGATGCAGCTCCCGGTCTGGTGCAAATGCTGTGTCCCCGACTTGGGCTGAAGGGCTCTGGAATCTGACCTAGATTTTTGATTGACAACTGTATTGTGCAGAGGATGAGTCCATCCAGTTGAGGGTGATGGATGATTGACAGGGGGCGGGGCCCTGGTTTGACACAATCTCATTAAACCGAATTAATTTCTAAACCATTCCTGACGGCTTTCTTACTTTTTCCCTGCTTCGCTACGCCTCTTGTCTTAGATGATGACAGATTGTCCAGATCTCACTTCATCCCGACTTTTCTAATCAAAACCGCTTGATCGTTGGAATCATCATTTTTGAACCGTCACCCCCGGAGTCTGCTCAATGACGAAAAACAACTGAGACACAAATCTAGTAAACGTCACGCGCATTTATTGGCATACGAAACCGGTTAAGACGTGACTTTGGCAGGTACTTGCTCAGTCGGTGATCTGATGGAGGGGGTAACAATACACGACAGGAAACAGTCTGACAGACACGTTCAGATATCCGGGTTTCATTTAAACATTCTTTAAATATCATGAATAAAACCTAACTATGTGTTTGTACATTCATACATGCATTCATTTATAATCTATATATCACTTTCACAGGGTTGCGAGGAGGCGGATCTGACCCCAGCTTTCAGTGGGGTGAGAGGTGGGGCTTAAACTTCAAATGCCAGCTGTCAATCATATAGAGGGTTTGTGTCACTGAAGTGTCCTTCAGTGACTGTGGGAGGAAGATGGAGAGCCCAGACAGGAGAACATGGAGAACGCACACAGGGGAGAACCCTGTCGATCACCGGATCAGAACCAGGAATACTGTCATTCAACAGAACTGTCAGACTGACAGCACATAAAAAAAAGGACCCAGTTAAAAATTTAATGTCGGATGTCTCTAAAGCTATCCCAGCAATTGACATGTGACCCGCCCAGGTTAAACCCCCTGCTGACCCTGCAGGGCAGAGAGAAACTCCTATACCACGTTCACATGACCCGACCCCATACTACCAGGAACGCACATGTGTGTTTAAGTGTGTCTGTGCAACCATGACAAACATGTCGCGGTATAAATAGCCGATGACCTTTGACCTTGAGTGAATCCCCCTTCCTTGAATTGAGTCTTCGACGTCCCTATGAGGACAGGCTCGCTTTCACTTTCACTGACGTTTTTTTTCCTGACCTCACGTACAATCTGATGTAAATTTGCGGTCGGAATGGGATTAATGGTCCGATTTGTCAGTCATGAGACATCGTCAGAACCCATCAGGTTCATTCAGGAAGGAAATCCATCTGGATCAATGCAAAGGTAATATCATGACCGTAAGGCTTACAGATGTGCTAAAGGGGTTCATTCATTCAGTCTACTCAGAGGTTTGCAAGAGCTGGAGCCAAACACTGCAGACGATAGGCGAGAGGCGGGGTTTAACCTGACTGGTCATGTGTCGATCAAACAAAGACATCCAACCATTCACCCTCTTATTCACACCTATGGACAATTTAGAGTCTTCAATGAACCCATTTGGGAGGAAGACAGAGCATCTCGAGAGTTCCACAAACCTGGAACCTTCTTGCTGTGACATTCATACTCGCCACTGTTTGATATCTGGGTGGTCGAAAAAACATAAATGGCGGCTGCAGTTAAACACACTTGGCGTTGTTGCCGTGGTGGCTGAGTGTGTGCTGCGCCAGCTTGGCGGCACACTGGAAAGACCTGTTGCACACCACGCAGACAAATATCCTCCCGGCACAGGCCTGCTCCTGGTGCAGCTCCAGGGAGGCCCGCCGACTGAAGTTCTTGCTGCACCCGGCACAGCTGTGCGGCTGCTCTTTGCTGTGCACGTAGCGGTGACGCACCAGGCGCGAGGCCATGGCGAACGCCACGCCGCACTCACCGCACTTGTGAGGCCGAGCGCCGGTGTGGATGGCCTGGTGCTCGGCCAGGTTGGAGGATTTCGAGAAACACTTGGAACACACGGGGCAGACGTATGGCCGCACCCCTGCATGGATCTTGCGGTGTTCGGCCATGCGGCTGGCCAGGGCGAACGCCCTGCCGCAGTCTGGGCAGGAGAAGGGCCTGGCGCCCAGGTGTTTGCGCTCGTGGCGTTTCAAGGAGAGGGGTTTGTTGAAGGTCTTGCCACAGTGCTGGCAGGGGAAGGGTTTGTCGTTGGTGTGCATGTTCCGCTCGTGCTTCCGTAGGTCGGAGGAACGGATGAAGTCTTTCCCACAGGTTTCACAGGTGTACGGTTTCTCGCCGGTGTGCGTGCGTATGTGCTTGCGGTAATCCGAGGACCAGATGTAGGTTTTGACGCAGAAGGGGCAGCGGTAGGGTCTCTCACCAGTGTGAAGACGCTTGTGCTGCTGCAGCGTGCCCTGGTGCGAGTACATCTTGCCGCAGGTGTCGCAGGCGTAGGGCTTGAGGCCGCTGTGCGTCTGCATGTGACTCTGGAGGTTGCACAGCTTATTGAACGCCCAGTGGCAGCGCGTGCACTTGAAGGGCCGTTGCTCGACGTCCACACCGACGCGTTTTTTCATTGCCGCGAAAAGTTTGGGGTGCTTTTCAGGCACGTTCTGGTTGGGGGGTTTATTTCCGTCCATCTTGTTCCCTGCTCCTCCTGCTACATTTAGCTCCTTTAGCTTTAGCTTGGTGTCATTTTGCTCAGGTGTATCAATGCATTTTGAGGACGTGCTTTTCTTCCTCGCACCTACTCGCACTCCATCAGGCCCGCACACATTGTTCTCTGTGTTTCCGGGGCTGCACGACAAACCTTCATCTCGGCTGTCTTCTTCGCCGCCATCCTGCTCTGTCCCTCCCCCTGGCGAAAGCTCTGCAAACTTCTCCACCAGAGACCAATTTGGCGTCTGAGGGTTGACATAGAGGATCCCGCTGTCGTCGTTTTGTGCGTGTGAGTCAAGGTCCGAGCAAACACTGTCGGACGAGTCTTTTGTCTTCCCATCGCTAGAGCTCCCTGAGAAATTCGCCGCCGGAAATGCGTGGTGGAGACTATGCCTGACCGGCTGCTCTCTGGCACTTCCTGTGGCAACCACTCCGTCCATGGTCACCTTTCCGGAGGGGCATGGAATCATAGGCATGAGGTTCAAGGTGTTTAAGGATTTCCTGAGACAAGTCCTGCTTGTAAAAACCTGCGAAATCAATGGAAATGTTCTTATAATTAATAGCAAGAATAATATTTCTAATGCAAGTCTTCCAAAATCTATCAATTTTCCTCCCCCCAGTGGATAAATGCAGAAAAGAGCAAGATATTGTCAGAAAACAACACTTGTATTTATTGATTTACTCATAAGGTATTAGTCGGTTTTAATTGTTATTGTTTCTCTTCTGTTATCTCTGTAAGAGATAATTTAATCTGGACTGTCATATCACGCATCACCTAAAATATCCCTTTCTTGACAAAAAATGACATTCTGAGAAAATGAGTTTGTACAGAGTATAAAGTAAAAAATTGTATTAAACTGACAGTACGCTCCGATTCTTTAACAGTGTTTTAGAAAGGAAAATCAAACTTTTCCTCATTTAGCAGAAAAAGGGAGTTGTTGCTTAAGTTTCGCTCTTTTTTTTCCAGTCATTCCGTTAACGAACCCCGATTTATATCGAAAAAATACGCATTTTTTTCGTTTTCATCATTCGAGTTCAGTAAGAACGGCAGGCGGATCTTACCTCGGGTCCAGCCGGTGGCCGCGGGTCTACTTTACGTCCGCGGAAGGCGCCCGACGCTGTGAGTCGCCTGCTCGTGTCCCCGCAGCATCTTCAACCCTCGCCGGTCAGCTCCAGCGCCGATGTCGTCACTGCCTATCTCGGCTTACCTCTTGTCGGCTTGTGTTACCGGCCGCTCTCATGCTGCCTCTCCTGTAAGTTACACGACACTTAAACCGTTAAATCCCCGTTGAAGTGTGAAACCGGGGAGATTTAAGCCCCCCAACTCGCCCGCCCCCTCACAGCGGCCAACTGTGGTTATGCTAACGTTTTGAGTTACCCCAGCTGTTTGCGTTCCGGAAGATTAAACTTCGCTTCACAGTGATAAATATAATATAAATATGATATTTCACCCTAATGAGTTTCGAAATACAATCCAACGTTCCTTTTTTTTTTTAAATTCTTAGAACACAATTTCACCTTATTTGCCCCCATTTGTGAAACCGGAAGTGAGCGGAGCCATATCTGTGTTAATCGGTCCCTCGGGTTTTTAGCTAACCGCTAAATGGCCAGCATAGCTTACATTTGTAAACAAGCGCTACAGTTTCAGGAGTCAGCATTAGCAGGCTGCCATAGCTAATAATCCGTGTCGCAATCTCACTCACAGCTTCTGTGTACTTTTTATCAGTGCACACAATTCTCAAGTGTCCCTTTGTACCAGCAGTTATAAATCATGAACTGATTGTGACAGTAATATTGTCCTTATTATTGTTGTTTTATTGTTGCTGTTGTTTTTATTACCCTTATGAGATTTGGTCGGCAGCTCACAGAAACACAGTTCCAAAGCTGCCCTTCTAATGGCATTTTATTCAATGACATTTAAAAAAAAATCACCAAAATTAGAAAAGAGGAACTTACTCCCATTTTCTTTGGAAGATTACTTAGAGGTTGCGTAGAGGATGTATGAATTAAACGTAGTGATAAACAATGGTCGAAAATGACGAGTGTTAAGTTGTACTCATTCAGCCTGAAACAAATCACAGATGTTCTCATTGATCAGATGAAGGACGGAAGAACGACTTTTTCAAGTGCAGTCTTATCTAATAGTCCTTAAGTCTATTAGCCAGGATACAGGAGTCCCGCAGCTGGGGGTTCTCTCCCATCCACACGCAGGTGGATGATGCCCCAGAAGAACCCTGATCGTTATTACACATTTGGTTATAAAGCTTTCAGAGGCAGTTTCAGTTTTCCTTCATTTCCTTATTTGGTGCCAATGATTATTGCCATGGCTGTTGTTATCTTTCACTCAGTCATTGACATCATGCGGGATGGTCGGCATGACCTGTCTTCTTCTTCTCCTTCGTGGGCAGCAACTCCTTTGCTCACACTCCCTCTTCATCAGGCTTACAGGCCTTTGCCTGGTACTACCTGTTCCCTTCTGCCGAAGGCCATCTTTGGACTTACACTTGTACACATACGGTATTTTGAGATTAACATACAATATATCTGTTCTTGTGAATGCCCGTTCTTCTGCTGTGCGCACGTTCTCCTGCGTAAGCACCTGCTCTATCGGCCTCACAGGAAATGATAAACACAAAGACACAGTGTATCTTCCTTAAGGATTATTCTAAGTTACCTATTAGTATTATGCTGTAAGAACACTTCTAAGTTAACATGTTCCTGCACAAGAAAAATGATTTTTGCTCTTTTATTTAACAAAATGCACAATTTAAAGGTCAGATGCTATTTATCTAAGCAGGAAACGACTGACAAGATGACCTACACGCATGTTTAACAAAAAAATAATCTGAATTACAAAGGAAATTTTATTAGAAACTGGGAAATGAAGGTAAGTGATGTAGAAAGGTATACAAAAACCCATACAATTCTTTTTAAAAAAAGTTCAGATTTTTAGTAAAAGCGATTACAAGGGAAACGACTGGAACATATCTGCACAGTGTTATATCCTTCCTAAACTACCCATGTCTATTCTATTCTTGTCGTAATTTTCTTTTTGTGGCAACTGGACTTGAATTTCACTAAACTGCAATGAACTGTGGGGAGTTTCTGAGTAGAACTGCCAGGGTTTTTGGCTGGTCTAGGTTATGGTGGCTCCTTATAGTGTAAGAATTGATTGGCAGAAACTAGGTCTAAGGGGGGTTGTTATTCCAATGGGGATGTCATTCGTTGGGGACAAAAGAGCAACTTTTGTGGGATTACCTGGATTGGAATGTGAAAAGGTAAAGCTAAACAAATGAGTGAAACCTGTTGGATCACATGAACTTAGACTCATGTGGCAGGTACTGTGGGGCTGGTTATGGTGGTGGATCTGTAGGTGAACTCCCAGGACTCCGTGGTCCACCTACACCAGAAGGACATGGGACATTCTTTTGAAGACTGCAATATCTGTATTCTGGCCAGATGAGACCGATGGTTTAAGAGAGGACTCAAAGAAGCCATCCTTGTCTAAACAGAAAAAGCATCTCTGAACACAGGAGGGAGCCTTCGACACAAGCTTTCGCAAGCATATAACGCCGTACTGCAATCAATACTGTTCGAATGATCAGGATTGACAGAGCCCACAAATGCGTCAATATAATAATCAGAATTGACAAAACCCGCAAATCAATCAAAGAAATCATGCTGGCACATATAATCACAATGCATTGCATGTCCAAAAACTAGAAGTGATATATAATTATAAGAGTGTATGTGTGAAGAAAACAAGGGTACGATCCCATAGTGTGCAGCTGCATGAGAATGAACTGTCTGTTTGGGTGAAAAACATGATGTGAGTGTGTGACTGAGCTGGGAAAATAACATGAGCGTATGACTGAGCTAAAGCTAGCGGAAATGCTCGAGTGGAAAAGCATTGAGTCCAGTTGTTTAGGGCACGGTTTAAAGAATAAATACTGGTGCATTTTTCTTGTGTTGCCAGACTCACACGGGCAGTGTCGCGAGCGCGGGTGATGAGTCTCCATATGCGCATCTGGAGAAAATGGATCTTCTCTTTGATCAATGGACCTGGTGAAGTCGGTTAACTTCAACAATACTAAAACGGATTTGCACACACCGACCAAGCCCATCTGCACCTTCCAAACAACCAGGAAAGATCCACTTTGAATCCATAAAGAGACAAGTTTGAAGTGAATAGTATTAGAATGAAGCAGATGATTCACAATGGCAAAGTAGAAGTTTACATGACATATGTATAATGTATATAAAGAGGTGATATCAGATCAGTAGCATTATATTGAAAAAGAGGGTGGAAATAAAAGTTAGGAAACAGTTACCTGAAAATGTAAATGAAAATGGTTACTTTCTAAATTTGTTTTCTTTATATATTCAAAAGAAAATGAAAACATAGAAGCAAAAAAAATGATATTACCCTCATATTCTAATCTTCATGTGTAAGTGGCCTTGATATTTGATCTTGTTTAACTTCATCTAAAGACTTTTACACGGGTGGTGTGACCTCTGGCCCCAGTTTGCAGCAGAATTGTGATTTTCTCCTCTGTGGCCTCAAGATGTCACTGCTGACCCGCCAATTCGAATGCCTGAACCTTGGACTGTGGAAAATCACTAGCTCATCGCAAAACACAAAACAAAAAAACCCTGGAGGAAATCCTGTCTTTGAATGAAACTTATTGAGGACATGTGTCTCTAAACTAAACAATCACAGAATGTTAACCATTGGAAAGACAAACAAAAAGAATGGTTGATAGTGTGGTGACATCCAAGTCCATTTCTTTCTTTCTTTCTTTCTCTCAAGTTGGGAACTTAACCACAATTGAATTGAAGGAGTCCAGAGGTTTTTTTTTCCAGCACAGTGGCTCTGACAATGATTATTGGGGCAAGGGAACCCCATGTCCCTTCACCTCTACATGTTGAATGAATAAGCTGCACTCAAATTTTTTGGCACGAGATGACTCCTTACGACTCGGCAGCTCAGCCAGGATCGATCTTCGGGATTTTTTTTCTCTTCTGATTATGTCTCCTCTCTACCTACAAAAGACGTCAGATATTGATCTTTGATTTATATCAGTTGAAGTGTCAAGACAAATATTAAACTGTATTCTCACCGTAAGTAATTAAAAGGCTCTTGTGGGACTAAACTGTTAATGAAATGGGGAGTTTTGGCTGGCTCCATATGAGATCTGTTGTTTTTTTTTCTTGTTTCCAAAAAAGCGGGTTGAAATCCAACACTCAAAAAAATTGCCGCCTCAAAGCTGCCCTAAACTCAGATTCACCTTAAAAAGTTCAGGAGCTAAACCTGGTCAAGCAGCCCCCCTCCCCCTCCCCCTGGTAAATTTCCAAGTTCAAGCCTTTAGAAGCATTGAACAATGGGCCCTTTGTTGCCCCCCTAAATGCGCCGCTTGGCACGAATCCACGTTTAAAAGAGAAAAAAAAAGAAGCTCCTTTAAGTTAATTGCTAAATGGCGATAGGGTGAATAGTGTCAGTTACGCAACCTTCGGGTTTTATATCACCGTAAATGCATGTGTTGTATAACACAGTTGGTTTGGGGGCAGAGACTTTTGGAGCCGCGGGAAAAAAAAAAAAGAATCCTCCACAAAAACTGAGTGTATAGTCACACAAGTTAACCTTCTTCGGTGCCTATTTTTATTTTTCAAAGCCACCAATTTAATGTTTTGGAGTTTCCGAATGTCTCCAGAATAAGTGAATGCAGCTGAAGTCTAAGTGACACCCCCGGGAAGGGCAAGGACTGAAAACTGGTATCTCTGTGTGCGTGTGTGTGTGTGTGTGTGTGTGTGTGTGTGTGTGGACCCCTCCCTTCTCTCATGATCTCTTTTGGGACCAACAAACAGATGCCCTCGCTCTGGATATACTGTTTGTTCATGTGCTCTTGTTGCTGTTTGCTGTCAATGCAACCAGCACACTTGGAGGACATAATTTATTGGTTATTGATTAAAAAATTTTAACTGCCAATGCAGCATTGGAGTGTTATACAGGTTGCTCTAGAGAAATATCAGCTATAAAAAATAAATCCAGGCAGGCACAGGACCTGTGACAGTGTTAAACATACAACATGATACATAATATATAAAGTAAAAATGCACATATATATCCAATAATACGTGTCTGGGTTTGTTTTCAACCCACTGAGATTGCAGTTAATGGAATTGGGGAATAAATCATGTCCCGCTAGAAGTTTTTGGACCGAGATTTCATGTGTGTTTGTCAATCAAGGATCGGTACTTTTGACCGAAAAGTGACCTTGGGAGACTCATATATGCTTTTGAGTTTCATTGGCAAAAGTTGCGGAGTCATGCAGGAGGTGGGAGGGTGGTTGGGGGGTGGTCCTTGGATTCAATAGAAGAGTAGGTCGCTTTAATTGAGAACACTCCCGTTCTTGGAATTTTCCACTTGGACTCAATTTCAGCGGCCTGTAGAGATGGCTGGATTTGGTTTTCTGTACATCTAGTTGCATAACCTGCAGCTTCTGTTAACCCCCCCAGCTCCGCGCTGTGCAGTTCGGATTCGGCTCTGCCACGCAGAGTGCTCTTCACTGTGTGCATGTGTGTGAGAATGTGTAAGACCAAACACATGCCTTTATTCACCATGTTAGCATAAACAAGCACAGGTATAATCACCAAATAACAATCACTCATCTCAGTGTGATCATAGGTGAAACCAGTACTTGCTGAAGTGTTGAAAGTAGCAACAATAATTAGGGTAGAAGCATTGTGTGTATTGTCATGACCAAATATACATTAAATATACATTAATAAAGGTATACATTTCTTTATACATATAATGCTAAATTGCACAACCACATTAATCCATTTGAACAGGAATTTAAACATGAATTTTCCAATTACTCAAGTTGAGAGAATGAACAGCAGTTCCCCATGTTACTGTTAAGTATGAAAGTTTGCTGAAGTACTCCAGTCGAGCGCATGTACCGAAGAATAGCACTCAAGTCCTTGGGCTGTGTTGAAAAGTCAGAGAGACACTTTGAAAATAGATGGCGTCCTAATCCATGTTTATCATCCGTGCAAACACTCACCCTCACACCGTGCTGTTGGCGGGGGCTCAGCTCCGCCGTCCTGACCATATTTGCCTGCAGCCCCCCGCCCCCCAACTTCAGTGCCACCCACTAACTACTTCCTCAGAATGCCCTGTGCAAAGAAAGCAGAAGGAACTCTGCCACTGCAAGGCGGGGAAAAAAAAACATGTCGGCGGAGGGAAGTTACCGACGGAGGACCTTTTTCTCTCATTTAGTCTGAGAAGTCCCATCTTGTCATGGTGCCGCACATTCTCTGTATGAGCACATTAAGATTTTCCATTTATAAATCTGTGTAAAGCCGGTGGAAGGCAAGACTCGTCCTGCCCAGGTCAGCAAGAACAGACCTTTATTAAAAAAAATCCCATCGGAGCGTCAGTGGTAGTAATTATAGTATTCGTGAATAATGCCCGATTGATGTTTCGTTCTTTCAGCCGTTGATCAGATTTTTTGGCTTTGCTATCCTGAATGCTACCGTCAGGACCCACACGGTACTTGGATGTGTTTTTAACTGTCAGATCACGTCATCAAGTCTGAGATTGCCCGCTCAGCTCTTCTGGTTGTTTTGAAACTAAACACAGCTGAGGACTGAGGTGAGCGGCCGCACGGCAAGCGTCCGAAGTAAGGTGGATGCTCGGCTTAAAAATCGTTCTCCATCCTTCTCTGTCATTTTGATACTAGTCCAGTCCGATTTTGTAGAGCGAGCAGATTCTCTTTATGTTGTGAATTTTTAGCTTTATTCCGCAGTTATATTAAAACTGACTCTGATATTTGGTAAATCCTATCAATTAATGAAAGTACAGTCTCATTATAGTTCTTTTTGCACGTGTGTGTTGTTAGTAAATCAGTAATAGTGTTCCCCTCTAGAAACAATGCGCTGAGGTATGTCTTCTGACGTGACATCAGACCCTGTTGGGGCTCGACTGGAGCTCGCCTGTTTGACCTTTGTAAATTTCCACTATCTCAGGCAAATGGTCAGGGGGGGTTGTTGGCTTCATGGTTCCTAAAGATGGCCTTGGAGGCTTGGGGGTTGCAGGGGGGTGGGTTGGGACAAGGAGAAGGGGGGTTGTTAACTGCCGGATGTGAAAGGATGGGTGGCTCATCAAGAGGGTCCAGGGAGAAAGTCCTAACTTCACAATATCAAAACAACAGGCATGTTTGTCAAGTCTGTGTTTCATTGTCGGTGGGGGGGGGACTGAGGAAATGCGGCGAAGCAGCAAACATGAACTCAGGACACATCTCTGCTGGATCGGATCTGCTCTTTTACTCTCTGGCCTCTTGTTTTGAACAAAGAACCAAACGCCCAATGCAGAAACGGAAAGCGAGAGAGGGCGTGAGCTGCTCGCAAATATTAAGAAAACGTGGTCTGAGGTTGGGGGAAGTGGGAGGAGGAGGGGCAAGCGGGGACAAATAAATACCGACAGCTGAATTTATTGCAAGAGGTTACAGTTTGACACTTTCACATAAGCCTCCAAGAGCATATTGGAGCGGAATCTCTCTTGTTTGCCTCGACTGCTGCAGGCTGTCATGTTCGAATACTGGGTGCACAGCACGCCAGAGCTCTGCAGACTATAAATAGTTAGATGTGGAAAAAAAAAAAGATAGCTGCATGCATGTTATTAACAGTGAAATGGTATTTATATGGAGTCGCGTGAGCTCGAGTTGAGCGGCATGAGCTGATATGTGTAAAGGTTAAAAAACGAAGTAGGAAAATAAGGAGAAGTTTTTGTTCAGATGGGAGTTAACAACTTGACACCACACTTTCAGCAAAACAACAGAAGAGGGAGGAAACAGAAGAGGGAGGAAAAAAGTTTTTCCAGGAAAGAAGTGTCCCGGCTGTTAGCGTCCCACAAACAGGGAGAAGAAAAACAGGTGAACGTCTCACCAGTGTTTACAAGTTCTTGTGTTTGACTCGGGTTGCAGCTTCGGCTTAATGTGCACCCCGTCCTCGCTGTGGCGTAAACAAACAGCAAAGCAAGGTTCTCCTGACCAAGCCGAAACCCCGCCGTGACTTCCCCATGTCAGCGCCCATGAGTGGTCAAAGCACCCTGGCCAAACCCTCCTCTTCTTCCAGTGAAGAAGTTCTGGTCATTGTTTTGACAAAATGTCTTGGCTGCAGTCATGAAGATGATCCACTGCTTGGTCATATTGTGATCTTGTGTCGGGTAATTGAGTCAGTTGTGCTAATGCCACAGCTAAGTTAGGATGGATGGCTGCTAGGAGGTTGGTTTTTTTTTTCCTAGAGAAGAAGCACCAAAATGCTACAAATTCAGTGATTGCTGGAGGTCATGTGTGTTGACGTTCAGAGCAGCCATCTTGGATCCTGATAGCTGTCTTTCCTCGTCAGATTTCAGAGCTGTTACGGTTGAGGATTTGTTGCACAGAACTAAGACTTAACAGCTTGCGACTGTACCTGGAATGAGTACCAATGCAATTCAGTAATACATTTGCTTAGTGCTTATTAGGAAATTGTTCAATTTTAATGGGAATGCCCTCCCATTGGCAACAACTACAGAATAGTTTTCCAGTGCGTCGCATGATCCAGCCACTTAATGAAACTCTTTGGATCTCAGAACTAAAGGATAAAAAAAAATTACAGCGCTCAAGACTATAATTTCCCAGTTAGATTCTTACTTCATGCATCGGGGAGGGGCCATAACCCCTCCCCCATGTATTGCTGTATTGGCAATGTAGCCACATTTTAGTAAATCTGAATTACATCAATGCCCAGCATATGAGATGGCTGCAAGTGGGGGTCGATGATGAACCACCTTCGGGTTGTTGGTCTGTGACTTTAAACGAGTGAGTTGCAGATGAATAATCAGACAGTTGAAATTCTGACGTGCGACCATATTTAGCGAAAAGCCCTCTGGCTGGTCTCTCGTAGCTCCATAAAAGATAAAAGTCTGGTTTCAGACTTCTTATCTAACACAGAGACGAAAAAAAAGTTGGATAAAAACACCAGCATTCTTCTCCTCCCTCCGAGCATCAAAAGTAAAAATATCTTTGCTGTAGTTGTCTGAAAAAGGGCTCGTATAATTGACTTAGCCTTTGAAATTGGGGACCTGCTGCTGACATCACATTGGCCGGGTGAGCCCACTCGGGCCGATTCCCGGGCCATGTCGCCCGGCCCGTCTCGCCCCCCTCATGTCTCTCATCAGCAGGTCAGCTGCTCCGCATGTGCGACGGGATGGGCGACCTTAATGGGATGCACGCAGTCGCAGGCGTACAAAGAACCCCCTTGTCCGGGACAGCAACGGGCCGGTGCTTCGTGCGGGCTTTGAATTTGGCCCGAGTTGAACTGCGTCATTCAGCTTGTTGTGCGCTAATTCAAAGCCATGGGATCTGCGGGGCCCCTTGTGGACGGCAGGTGTCTCAAAGGCAGCCTGGCCTGTTCTGAGGGAGTAGAACCATCTCAGCAGTTCCCTCATGACCATATAAGAGATGTCATTGATATGAAGGGGTGAGTAGAATCGGGTTGACCCCGATACTTCGCTCTGTACATTTATTTTGATGTAGCGGTGTTGATTAGCCAAAGCGCTACAGGTAAACAAAGCAGTGGTTCTAGCCTCAGATTGGTCGGTTCCTAATCCTCATGGAAGATTTTCAAGCTGCGACCGCCAATGGGTGGAGTGCCAGATACACGGCAAAACCTCTGGTCCAAACCCTGGGAGATGGAGGTCGGGGGAATTCAAAGACGGGGTAACTGAAGGCCTGCGTTTCACAATGTTTTGTATTTCTCATAGTTTTATAGATTATGTGCAAAGGGTGAAAGCGGAGCGTGACACTTGGGTGAAAAGCTTACAGGAATGTGTGGATAAATTAGCTCAGGTGGCGGTTGTTCGGGGGGTCTAACAGGCGGACCTGGTCAAACTCAGGCCGAGGAACATCTGTTTTCTGCAACCTATTCCACCCCCCAGCCCCCAACCTTGGACAAATCTCTCCTCCGTGCCACATCTTCGCAAATCTGCCAAACATGATCTTTCAGCCAATGGGGGGCGGGAGCAGATCTCCTCGCTGAAGGAGCTCCTCTGTGGTGCTGCAGCGAGCATGAGAATTTTCCCCGGAGGAGGCGGTCAGGTGCTGTTTGTTTTTTAACAGCAATGACGTTTGTCACCATCAGTGGCGGTCTGATCTTTGTCCATTCCGGCCTGTTCTGCGTCTAGGGGGGGCCGGCGCTGCTTTCACAGCTGCGTGAGTTTCCAAGGCGTCCTGCTTTGGGGTCATATATTGGCAGCTGGGGGGGCGGTTGTCAACTGCGACTATGACGGAGCTAAAGCTCCGAGCGAAGGGACCATGTGATGTGAAAAGACTCGAGACGGGAAAAGGATGGCGCTTATTTTGCTGCTGTGACTCCCGAGACGTAATTGAGTTTGGCATCTGATTGAATTGCGAGTCACACGCTTCCTGGTTTAAACTTGAATGCTACTAGTCTGATCAACCCGATCAGGTGATACGGGTGTAGCGATGGCGGCCATTCAAGAAAAAAAAAAAAAAAAGAAAGCAAAAGAATTGTCACATTTTGAGAACCGGCTCCCTCCTCTCCACTGTATATGCTATTGACCTCCATGTTGTTACATAACAGCCTGGTATGGAGCCCCACCCCCGCCTCTCTCCTCCACACACCAGACTGCCTGTGCTAAGTCCCGGTGTCGCCATGGAAACCAGGCGCCCCGCATTACATTTTTCTCCCTGAGACGCTGACGCCGTCCCTCTGGCCCCAGCTTTGGGCGCAACGCGTCAGATATGGTTGGTGTTGCCAGCGAAGCGGCTCAGTCACACCGCAGCGGTGCCGGATGATGGGCAGGAGGTTCAACGAAAGATGATTTGAAGTGAAGCAGTGGGAAGATCTACGGTTACATAACACTCGGTGTTAGAGACCCTGATCGGAGCGGGCAGTTAGAAATACCCGGGATTACTCACAAACCAGATCCAACCCCATTTATATAATCGTTTCCCCATGTTTGAACCCAAACATTACGAAAAATTAACTTAAAAACAACCCACCATTGCCGCCGCCCTCCTTCCCCCAACCGCATATCATCCCGTGACCCATTCATTTCATAACCCTCCGGCACGACACCCTTCCAAAACAAATCTGATTAGCTGTGCTCTCAAGCT
>CAAKHD010008344.1:126152-140972 GCA_901007705.1 Fistularia tabacaria
CACGACCCCCCTCCAAAACAAAACTGATTTGCTGTGCCCCCAAGCTCTAGACTGCTTCCAACCCCTTCGTCCCCCCCCCCCCCCGTCCGTCACCCCGCCGCCCCGGAATGGAACTCCAGCCCGTGCTCTGGATTTCAAGACTGGCAAAAAGAGAAATGAAAATGACTGAAATATCGGACTGTTTGCTGAAATTGGTTGCTTTTGACCGCACCCGCAGCTCCCTTGGACACAAGGAAAATTGAGAATAATGTAAATATGTTTTATGATTTATTTTGTTCTTTGAGTTGTAATTTCTCACATGGAATCCCATCATTTTTCACCTCATATTATACCAAGGTGAAGTCATCATGTACACAGGATTATTTGTTTTTACTATTATGTTTTTCCATGAAATAGATTGTGCTTGCAAATATGACTTTGTGTGACGATAGGAATTAAAAAAGTATGTGGTATGATCTATTCTCATATCAAATTAATGTTCTTGTTTTTTCTTTATTCTCTCACTTTATTCTGGTAAATTTGTGACAGCCCCGAATTTTCGATGAGTTGCATTTGGAGCTTGTAAACGTTTGTATTCAATCAAGTACACCACCCTTTCTCAAGTATTTTTATATAAGCTTTGCACTCCGCTGCGTTCCCAAAAGGAGGGACTGACTTTGTGATGTATTTAAAAAAATAGAAGAAGTATAACAATCACTTTTTGTCCTGATGGCAAGTCCCACAGGTGAAACGGCAGATCCATTAACCATGTAATCATCTGTGTGTGTGTGTGTGTGTGTGTGTGTGTGTGTGTGTGTGTGTGTGTGTGTGTGTGTGTGTGTGTGGGGAGGGGAGTTATGTTTCCTCAGCTGATCTCAAACTGTTGGTGGTCTTTGCCTGAATATATTAGGAAATTGGGTGGAGCTGATAGATAAATTAATGCATTGATCCGTATATACAACAGTTTCACCACCTGATTCTCACCGGGTGCTTTTATGACCCACTTTTGGGGGAAGTCAACAACCGTACCTTGATCCCCCTCCATCTGTAAACTGCTCTAGAACCTTGTCATCGGGAACCAGGAACTGATGCCGGAGATCAGTCAGAAGGGGGTGCATTTGTATGTATGTGTGTGTGTTACCAAAGACTCTAGTGTGTAAACTAATTATAACTTCTATGTACACAGAAAAGTGTGTACACACCAAACCAAACACACTCGGTTAGAGAACAGTGGACTTCTAGTAGAAACACAGGAGGGTTCTTCATCAGTAACCAGACCACTTGGAGATAATCCACATGGTGTAACCCAAGGTGGGTCAGAGGTCGGCATTGTGAGTGAGCGGGGATTCTGGTCCTCATCCAGTTCTGATTGACCGGGTTCTCTTTTTGGTGGTTCTCCATATGTTCTACTTCCTGAGTTCTCCATGTTCCCCATCTTCCTCCCAAAGGTCCAAAAACAGATTTTAGGTTTGCTGACGACTCTCAATTTGTCTGTCGGTGTAGATGAAGGAGTGAATGGTTGGATGTCTATTTGATTGACAGGGGACCTGTCCAGATTAAGCCCTGCCCCTTGCCCTACTGACTCCTGGGATTGGCTCCAGTGTCCCCTAGCCAATGAGCGGGATAAGCAGTTCAGACAAAGTATGAATGAATTCTATGTGAATGGAGCACAACATCACGGATTATTTGAGTTCAGCTTTAGAGCAGTAGTTATGAATTTATGTGTAGATTAAAAAGTTCAACCCTAGCTTACCCCCCGTCCAACCCACCCTGCTGCGTATTAACTAAAGTAAGAACAACGTCCTAGAATAAAAAAGAACACGCACCCCAAACAGACTCAAATACTGACACACACAACACTAAGGGGCATTTACTTCTAGACTGGGATCGGAGACACGCTTGTCTTCGCTTGAGTTTCATTTTTCTTTCACAGATAAAACAAGTAAACAAAGAGATTAAATGGGATTAGCAGGAAGTAAATCTGAGTAGATTTAACAGTGGGAGATGTCTAATCACTGAAAAGAACATCTGATAGTCTTTCTTTTTAACCAGGAAATAGACCGTCATGGAACCAGTTAGTTATGTGTGTAATCACATGATTGTTGTGGAGCTGAGGCTGAATTGACCATTCCCAGCACGTGACCAACCCAGATTATTATTCTTATTCATCAATGTCTCATGCACTGACTCTTTTTATAAGTATCAATTGAGTATTTAATATTATTTGTGTAGTATTGTATTGTATATTGTCTTTTCCCCAATGTACGTCTTTTTACTTTCATGTTTTAAAAATGGTACTCAACGCACAGAAACTCATGAGCAGTGGTGTAATTTATCACTTACCATGAAGATTAAATCAACAAAGATTTACGTCACTTGGATGTGAGGAATGACTCACTTCTGTCACATCCTGGGTTCTACAGTGATTCCAAGAACACTTGACAGGCTTGTAACGTCTGGTTAGCGTAGAAATCCAACTGGGTGTGTCAGATTTTGACGTTCGTAATTCCAGTGAAAGAATGTTCTGTTTTTCTTCTTTGTTGTATGAACGTTGTGGCCCTTTCAGATGTATTTGACACTCTGCCACAAATTTTACCAACATTACTGACAGCAAGCAAAATGTACACATGGGAAGTATATGAAAAGTACTATGTTGAGGCCAGCTGGGTTCTGCCTTCATGTTCATGTCATTGGGATCGGCTTGAACCTGCTAGCAGGATAGCAGGTGTAGCTTATGAATAAATTCATATGCACGTGCTGTGTCAGCTGATCTATAGAAACCTTATTGTACCAAGTACAAAATGCACAGTAGTACTTTGCAAAAGACACCTTATGAGTTAAAATTGATCTATGAGAGATTGTAACTCAATTTGGCCGTATACCAAATTCCGTTTTGCCATTAAAATGTATTGAAATGCTATAGTTCATTCAAGTCCCCCAAAAAACACACTATTTTTTTTTAAACATTTTTTTAAATAAGAAAAATGCACTTTATAAATAACAAAGAATGTATGAAAAAATAATAATACACAGTGAAAGTGAATTTCAAGAAATAATCTGGTTTTATTAAGTGTATTTAATTTTATTTCATTAAGTGTGAAATCAGCAAAGATGCCGATGGTGGAGAATGGCGGAGGAGTATGGGGGAGTTTTTCATTTCATGCTCTATCGCTTAGCTTAACTTACTCGCTACACACTTGATACTCCAGTGCATTGCTAAATTTAACTTGATCACTATGCTGCACTTTGTCGCTGAACTAAATTTAGCGACGGAGAGAATGCCGGTCCTTTTTTTTTATAAAACAAACAAGCCATCCTTGACTGGCTTTGAATGACTAACAATGCCACAGTCTGCTCTACCAAATCCCAGTAAATGTCTCCTGTCTTCTTACAAATGATGCTCTCCATCACCCTATCTCACCACGAACAACTTCTCCATCTCTTCATGGACAAGTCGACAACACGCAGAGCTTGCTCCCCTCGCTTTAGGCGCCTATGGCTATCAGACTGTACAACAGCAGTCTAGACAGCACACAACTCAGACCTCCCAGAATTGCGTCTGTACTACTGGCTGCTAACTGCAACTGACGCTTTACTCCTGTTCTCGGGTAGCAGTTTGTTATCTATTTATATCCTCTTTTTCTGCTGTTGCCTCTGTCCTTAATAATATCTTTATCTATTGTCTGTCTATTAACCGAAGTGTCTTTTGATACCTGTCCTCTTGCCCTGTGCTGCTGCGACACACGAACTTCCCCAGTCGGGATCAATAAGGTATGATCCAATCCTATCCTACTTCGTGCGGGGTGGCCCATCCGGCGGTTTTTAAACGCCACTTCCCTGACAGTGGCGGCCGCTCATCCCGTTCACTCATAACTTAGACCTTGGCTTGTATTACAAAGCTAAAAATTGACAGAGCGACAGCTCTTATCCTGAAGAACTTGGAAGTCGGGGCACTCGTAAGTGAAGGTCCCACTGTAAATCTTTTATATGATATGTAAGATGATGCACCACAGTGGAAAATGATTATGTAAGAATACGGCATTCCACTGATGGGGAATATTGTTACAGCACATTGGTTCCAGTAATATCATCATTGGGTTGTTGGGGCGGTCACCACTGTGAATGACCATCATTCTCCTTGACCTCTCTCCTGCTGCCCTCAACAGCTTCGTGAACGCTTGGAGAACAGAACAGAGCCCGAACTGTTCCTCGAGTGCTCCCAGGGTTCTCCAGGAGGGACGGAACCCGGCGGAAGAGGGGGTGGGGGGTGACGGCGCAGACCAGACAAATGGAAGGTAAATTCCACCGGGGAAGGGGGGTTGGATGGATGGAGGGATGGAAGAGGCTTTCCAGGGTCCTCATCGAGTGGGATTATAACCACTGGCCTGTAACTGTAAAATCCGAGTTGGTCTTTGGTATCTAAGATGGTTCTCCATAGCCTCAGTCCCTCCCTGCTGGCCTGAGCTGCACCCTTTACTCACCTGGGTTGGTTGGGGGGGTTAGCGTTGAGTAGGGGTGTGAAGGCGGAGGAGGGGAAGTGAGAACAGGGGGTACAGGCAGGGGGTATAGCAGCGTGAGTGACTCGGCTTGGTGAGGGGCAGCTCGGCGTTGAAATCTATTGAAAGTCCAAGATCATTCAGGCACCTCTAGCCCCCCGTCCGTAACCTGGGATGGACCCTCTGTAGCAGCTTGTTTTCCCTCTTCCTCCAACACATGTTCCCTCATCTTCCTCCTCCTGCACACCCTTTACCTCCTCTTCAATATCAGAATCAGAATACTTTATGAATCTCCAAGGGGGAAATTGCTTTTTGTTGAAAGCAGCTCCTGCTCCCACAATAAGTGGAGAAGAATCAAAGGAGAACTTGATGTAAAAAATATAGAATAAAGTGGTGAATAACAAAAATAAAATAAAAACGGTCAAAATAAGATCAAAATAAATAAAGTTAGACCAGAACTCTCTCCAGCAGCATTGGGTGAGAGGGAACAGCTTAAAATTGTTATGAAACAAAAAAAAATTTAAAGGAAAGTTAAAAGGAAGATAAAAATAGGAAAAGATGGGAAGAAATGAACAGAAGCGACCACAACAGGCAGAATGTGCACAACAATTATCAGTTAAACCAAAAAACCCCTCTTAATTTACTTTTCAATATTTGATGTTTTCGAATTAGAATTAATTCTGGTTGCTTTTATAGCACTTCATTCTGTTCTTCCTTGCATGAAGCACCTAGTGACTCTCGAAAAATATATAGCAAGTATTTATATCTATTTAATAGATATATGTATAAATACATATATTATGAGTTTTTCCATCAGAGTAGGGACCCATTCATAAGATAAGATAAGTCTCCAGTCTTCAGATACCATGTCCGCGTCAGTACAGGTTCATTGAGTCTTAGCTCTGAGAGTGAGCCTTGAGCCCCAATGCCTGGTCTGGCAGTGTGTCACCGTGGCAACAGAGGAACGACATGACTAAACTCATGAGCCTTAATCTGGTTCTTTTTTTTGAGGCCAGAGAGAAAGTGCCACCAAGGAAGTGAAAATATTTAAAATTACGTTGTCAGTTATTATCGTCGTGTGGAGTCGTTTGAGTATTTTGAATCATTTGAACTGCTGAGTCGTTCCGAGTTGCTTGGCTCCATGCCAGTGAAGTCATCACCATCGCTGTCAAAGGTCAAATTGGGGTCAGCTAATGCCTCTAGTTATCATCATATTATGACCATGTTTGAAAACAGACATTCCAAGTGTGTGTGTGTGTGTGTGTGGCTGCTGTGCTCAGATTCAACTCAGCAGAATTCGGGTGTTTTATGAATACAGGATTGTCACCAAGCAGTCAACGCACAGCTGATTTTACTCATTAAAAAAAACCAGCAAACATTTATGACACACCTCGCTTGATTCTCATGTGGACTTTCCAAGAACATAATAAACAGTAGTTTCTAGTATCAAGTAATCTGACTACTTCCTCAATGATTCATGGTGATTCATGGTGATCTACTGTCAGTTCAAAGCCTATTGCTGGCAGCTTAGTTTACTGTATGTCTCTATCACTCCCCGTTTCTGTCCTGCCCCTCCTTTGAGAACTGGAGCAAAGGGTTGCGGTGGACCACTTCAGTCAAAACATGTTAGTCCTGCTACCCCTGTGTCACTCTGCCAGCATCGCCATGACTGTCAAGAAGTGTGAGCTCCTTGCCACCCCCATTTGTTTACTATGGCAGCCTTCGTTATGTAAGAGCTCATGTTTCATCATACCCAATGGCACAGGTGTGAAACTAGGAAATGAAATTTGTCGCTGAAAACACAATGAAACTGGAGGCAGTTGTACAAATGTTAGCGATTTATTTAAAGATCTGTTTATTATTGTTTTTTGTTTGTTTCTTTGTTTGAGATAGCAAAAAAAATCAAAGTGGAAAAAAGAAAAGATGCAAACGGACATGCACCATGATGTAAAAAAATAAAAATGACAAGCAAAAACACGTAGCTTAATTGATCCACAACAGGGGGAGACCCCAACGTTGCCGTTGTCGTCGTCGCCGTAGTAACAGGAAGAAACACAAATAAAAAAGCTGAGGAACATTCAGCCTTTGGGATCATGGGGGGGATGTAACTGGGTTCAGCAATGGAACCACCAGCTTCTCTTTCCCACCCCCGACGTCCTGTCGGACTACGGAGATACCGTGACGTCAAACAGAGCGTGACAGAAAAGGCAGTGGTCAGTCACGTCGTGATTTGTTTTTTCTCTCTTTCATTTCACGTCAAGTAGAAAAGTTCATAAAAAGTTAAGATCTAGGCGAGACATCCTGAAGTACAAGGAGACTAGATACAATAACATCTGTCCTCGGTTTATGTGCTGTACGCCATGGGCTCGTCGCCTTCCTCCTTCAGTAAACACGTGCGTACCAGCGCCTCCGACACGATGTACGGGTCGCAGTTGGCGGATGGGCGGCGGTCCTCAAAGTAGCCCCTCTTGTCCTGGCCCACCGAGCGTGGGATGCGGATGCTGGCACCGCGGTTGGCCACGCCCGCCGAGAACTCGTCAATGCTGGAGGTCTCATGGTGGCCGGTCAGGCGCCTGGCGTTGTCCAGCCCGCCCTTGGGGTCGTACGCTCGAATGTGATACCGGTGCCTCTTGGACAGCCGCTCGATGGACTCCTCGATGACCCTGCGGGATAGATAGTCACAGGAGGAGCTGAGTGAGGTCTCTTGGGGAATGACGCTGCTGTGGCCAAAACCTTTTGAGAATGGCTAAAGTCTTACTTCAAGCCGCCCTCCTCACGCATATCCTTTGTGCTGAAATTCGTGTGGCAGCCGGCGCCGTTCCAGTTCCCTGTGATGGGCTTGGGGTCAAAGGACACGACCACGCCGAAATCCTCGCACACCCGGTGGAGGATGAAGCGAGCCACCCACAGGTGGTCACCCATGTTGATCCCCTCGCAGGGTCCCACCTGGAACTCCCACTGGAGGGGTAGTAGAAACGCTGTTCAGACAACGCACCCTGAACGCCCGGCAGCCGTTACTCTCCATCACGCACTCAGGTGCCAGGGGATGGGGGGGGGCGCACGTACCTGTGCTGGCATGACTTCAGCGTTGGTGCCGCAAATCTGAACACCGGCGTACAGACAGGCCCTGTAATGCGCCTCAACTATATCTCGCCCGTATGCCTTGTCTGCTCCCACGCCGCAGTAGTAAGGACCTGAGGGTGCAAAGAAGGATTAGGATTCCCAGTGTGTTACACATGTACAAGCAGCTACTAGATCTAGTGACCTGACTGCTTACCCTGCGGGCCCGGGAAGCCGTTGGAGGGCCAGCCGAAGGGGTGTCCATCTGTGCCAAGCAGGGTGTACTCCTGCTCCATGCCAAACCACGGGTGGTGGTTCTCCACCATCCTCATGATCTGCTTGCAAGTGTGCCTCAGGTTGGTTTCTGTTGGCGGGGGACAGACGTTGGATTGCTGTTGAGTCAACTTCACTCAAACCGCACTTGTTAGAGAAAGGAATTATAAAACCGCAAAAATTAATGGTGGAAGAAAATGGGAAAAATCAAAGCTACGACTTGAATTTCAATTCAGATTGTGCTTGTTAGCTTATAATAATTCTGTAATTTACTCTTTGTGATTTCACTGATTACCCAAAGTTAAAAAGACAAGATGTGTAGAAACATGATAATCAACTTTTCTTGATTTTGTGCAATAGCGTGCATATGGTTGGGGGCGATGGTTGAGGTCTGCAGGGGAAAAGTCCAGGAAGAAGGGATCATCGATAGAGATCTTAACTTTGGAGGGGCCGCTGTGTGTGTGCATGGGGAGGTGGGGTGCTGAGGTTAGACAAAGGAAAACAACACACACCTGCAGGCTTGTGGTTGTACTTGAGCACCTCACACAGCACCAGCTTGTTTGGGTCCCTCCGGAAGGGGTCCCTGAACATGGCGGCGGGGATCAGGAACATGTCGCTGTTGGAACCCTCCGACTGGTACGTGCTGGAGCCGTCGAAGTTCCACTCGGGGAGATCTGTCACAAGACGGCTCGGGTTAGTGGGGTGAGGAGTTCAGGGATGGTAGTAGGGGTAGTAGGGGTGGGGTTCCCCCGGTGCTACCTTCGATGGACTTGGGCTCAGAATCCAGAGTGCGGGTCTTGCAGCGGAGACCCTCTCCAGAGCCATCCACCCAGATGTACATGGCCTGGACTTTGCCCCCCTGCGGCAGATCCATGTACTGCTGCTTCACCACCTTGTTGAGCTGGGAACTCGCCGAAGTGGCCATCTTTGTCTGTCTTTGGGCTCCTCGAGCGGGAGTGGGGCGAGGAGAGACTGCGGACGGAGGCGATCGAGTTATGGTATGGGGAGGTGGAGGATGGACGGTGACTTAGCGGCTTAAAAAAAAAAGCGCGGCGTGTCGGGAAAACGGTACTACGCAGGTACGTTACGGGCGAGGGAACCGCGCGCGCGCGCTCCGACAAAAAAAACGCCAAGGGGGGAAATCTCGCGATTAACAGCGCGACTCACCTGCGGTTAGGTGTAGAAGAATATGAGGGAGTTAAAGCGGCTTGTCGGTGTGCTGGCGTTGCGGCGGCTTCTATTGTCACTCATTCCTGCTTTATCAACCGCCTCCGCCTTGCATTTATAGAGCAGCCGCGACGTCCCCCCGCGGCCGCTGATTGGCTGGCGACGGAAAACGTGATCGGCCCGTGACAAACCCGCCACCCCAACCCCCCCCAATGCCCCCCCCTCCACCACCCCGGTCGTCGCGTGCTTCCGCGGCCGTTGAAATGAATTAAATTCATATTTATCGACAATAATTAAAATAAAGAACCCCCCCCACTTCTCAACCCAAGATGAGGTTTGAAGGTGTTGGTGTGTGGGTGGGGGGTTGGGCACGGAGATAATGTGGTAAACAAGTGGAGCGCCCCCCAGCGGCCGCTCGTCGGCACAAGATACGGAACAATTTGTTCTCTCAGGTTGAAACACACGCGTTCAATAAGACCCCTCCTCACCCCCCACCCCCACATTATATGTATTTATATTCGCCGTTGGCACGCCTGGCGTTTATTACGACGCTATTACACAGCTATTGCGCACCGCATTACACACAAACACACACGCACACAAGAAGAACACACCACTGTGGCAGAGAGTTTTTGTCATTTGGCGTTTGTTATTCAAAAACGCTTAACCCCCCCCCCCCTCCCCGACACACACACAGACACACACACACACACACACAGTCCGAGGACAGGGTTGTTTACATTATCTGTTGGTTTACTTGGAGTTTGTTGTTTACAGTATCAAAGGGGGTTTCCAGTTTTCCAGTTACTGTAATACACCTAATACGAGGGCACGTGTGCCACCATCGGGCAGGATGTAATGTTTAGCTCTCCTCATTCCGAATCAGAGTGAAAATCTTGTTTACTGTGTTGAAACAGCTGCGCACTTGGTATATAAAGTGACCGGTCGAATTGTGCCTAAAAGTTCCAGGTATTATGGGGTAGCAACGGGTGAACCTCAAAGGCAGGAGGTGAAAGGTCAAATATTGTATGAGGCAGGATTCTCTAAATTGACAGAACTCTGTTTTGACAGAAATAAATGATAGCTATAAATTTTCAACCAGAATGATATCATTTTCGGTATTTCTATTTCTATTGTTTTTTTAAACATCAATCACCATTTTAGCCAGTGTGGATTTTTTAGAATTGATTATTTCAAAATCTCTGCCCGAGTGCTGAGTTGCTAAATCGCTTCTAAGACTGTAGTGTTGAAAATGTAATCAAAATTTAGAATATCAAATCGTCGATTTTACGTAAATGTGAGAGTTGATGTTTCCTGCTGTACTCAAAAACCTCGCCACGAACCGCAGGTGAGATCTCATTCCTTGCCAACCTGTACGCTGTCTGTGCTTCGCTGACCTACATGCCACGTGCAGAAAAAAAGAAAGAAACAAAGGGAAAAGGTTTTCTGTTTTCGCAATGAAAACCTCGGAACATGAGAGATGTTTGTTTCTGTTTTATAGTAGATTTCCTACATGCAGATTTGCAGGATTACATATTTAATTACATGCCATTATAATAAAGCTGTCAGAGTCAAGTCAAAGCAAAGACAAACAGGTACTAAATCCTCCAATGGCAGAATAAAAAGATTTTGTTTTCCTGCAAATATTCAAGGGAAGTAAAGAGGTTGTCTTCCTTCTTAAAGGGCCAGTTCACCCTAAAATAAAATATAAAGTCTGATAGTGGATTATGGGTGGTTTAGTATAAAGTTGTTTCAATAACTGTGATTCTGAATGATTCTCCATATTAGAATACTTTTTATTTGTTTTGCTTTCTGGAGCAAACACTCATCTGGATGCCTTCTCTCACGTCACAGGACCGACATGCTGCTCCCCACCGCAGGTGAGTAGACAATAGCGTTGGGTTGGCATCGGGTCTCTCTTTCTGTCTCTCTGGACTTGCCAGGAGTTTACAGGAATAACAAGGTCATTCAGCGAATAGGCTGGCTGCACTGTAAAGGAAATGGAAGAGAAGGGAGGTTCTATCTTGTCATCAATTGCGGGGGCTGCATCTGTCACGCTGTGTCCAAATCGCGGCTCTGGCCCAGTTCAGCAGATTGTATGTTGATCGCTGGCCGACTTCTGGTGTGTCTGACCTCAGCGCCAGATACTCAGGTGCTGCGTTCATAGTCTTCCTGTCACGTGACCCAATCGAGCGACTGGCCCGAACAAAGAAGATTTACAAAAACAAAAGAAAAGAAAAGGAAGAAGTAGGAATAAAAGAGGTAACACTGAGACATCTGTCTAACCTTTCACACAGCTGGACTGTTTACAACCAGCCCCCCTCTCCTGACCTCTACAACCAGTCCCCCCACCCCCAGCCCCCGACATGAACTTTGCAGCACAACTGTGACATCTAGTGGCAAATCTGGGAACCTGCAGTCGGAGGTTCAATTCTGGATCTTTGCTTGAGGGGAAAAACCCACAGAGGAAAAATGTCACTTGTCATCGACATTGATCTCGATTGAGAATTTGCGATATTTGCTCCATTACCAATCAAGAGCGTGGTAAGGTGTGCCGCGGGTGTGATGGAGGAGTTCGAGGAAGAGGTGGTAGTGCATCAGGCAACACCCCTGAGCCCTTTCTTGTTTGCAGTGGTGATGGACAGTCCGACAGATGAGCTTAGACAGGGATCTAATGATTTTTGCAGGACATACGGGTCCTGGTGCAAGACATGTATGCAAGCTGTGAGAAAGTGGCAAGGTATCCTGTAGGTGTAATAGATAAGTTCAAAGTGGAGGTGGGACTACATCAGGGGTCAGCTCTTAGCCCCTTCTTGTTTGCAGTGTTCATGGACAGTCCGATAGATGAGCTTAGACATGGATCTGATAGTGTTTGCAGGACGTACATGTCATGGTGCAGGACATGTAGCCTAAGCAAGCTGTGAGAAAGAGGTGAGGTATGCTGTAGGTATGACAGAGAAGTTCAAGTGGGAGGTGTTACTACATCAGCGGTCAGCTCAGAGAGACTTTTTTTTTGTAATGGACACGCTGACCGATGATATTAGACAGGAATCTCCATGATGATGATGCAGATGACATTGTGATCTGTAGTGAGATAGGAGCGGGAACGAGTCCATCGGAGGAACAGCACATGTTGGATGTTCTTGTGATAAAGTCAGACTGATATGGTTTGGGCATGCACAGAGGAGGGACAGTGAAAGTCTGGGTTCAAATTTGCTGAGGTTGGAACTTCCAGGCAGAGGGAGATTTATGGATAGAGTGAGAGAGGACATGAAGATCGTGTTCGTGTGAGAGAAGAGGACGTAGAGGAGAGGGTGAGATGGAAGCAGATGATTGGTTCTGGTGACCGCTGTAGACCACATGATGGATCACCCCTGCTGTCTCTTACCAGTGTACCCCTATTCCTCATTGACCTGAAATTTACCCTCTCATCGGTTAGACCTCTGAAATCCTTCACGTGAGAGATGGGACATCCTCAAGAACAACATTCCAGTTGCTATATCTAGCTTAAATAACGAAAATCACAGACTGTAATGCAGTAATTTGTTTATAATGTAGGAATAATATAGTAATAATCATTGACGGATCAAAGCGCATGAAACTGAACGCCCTGGCCTGTGATTCCGATTTCGGCCACACGGTGGCGCCATCAGCTCAAATTTTAGAAAGCGAGAGACAGACGCCGGGAAAGAAAGGATTTGAAAAAGAGGGTATAAAAAACGAAGAGTCTGGTTAGAGGTCATCCTTAAAAAAACATAAATATTTATCTGATCTGAAAAGAATAAATGAAAGGACTATAAATTTTAGGCCTGAAGTTAACAACATCAGGATGTTTCAAAGAAACTTTGAATTATAATAAGCAATGATTGTCTGGAAATGACATTAAAATACGGTTGAAAATTAGAATAAAATGCCCTCAATATACGTGAAATATCAACAGTTGATTTGTCTTTAGCCATAAAAGCGATTTATCAATATGAAAGAAAGCCAATAATTTTGAATAAGATATTTAACGAAAAAAGTCTTTGGGAAGGAATGTAAAACAAATATTTTATCAAAAATCTCCAAAAAATAAATGAAATGACTTATCTAGGAGCCAAAGCTTTTAAAAGTCATCAAGAAACCACCATTAAAATATTATACACAATATACTTTTATTGCGAAAGAGAGAGAGATGATGAGCCAGAAATTCAACAAAACATCACCCGAAAAGAGGATGTATTCACACAAACGAAAACAAAACAAAAGAAAATAGGAGAGAACAGCAAACTCTCAGTTGTTCCCCGGGCTTTTATTTTGATAGTATCCGTCTCCGTCTCCGCCTGGGCGGAGGGCCTTCGCCGGCACGTAAAGGACATTGGGAGTAAAACGGCGGCCTGATTTAAGGGAACTACGAGGACAAATTCATTGCCCTTGTCATTTGCTCCTGCTGCCTCTCGCTGGACTCGGAATACTAAATATTTAGGGGGTGGGGGTTTGTGTTGAAGGGGTGGGTGGTGGTGGGAGGGAGGTTGATTTAAAAAACGATTAGGACGCACATAAAAGAGAGCCAGCAGCGGACTAACACAAAATGCAAACTGGCTAATTTCTGCTCTAATGTTACCACCATAAAGATCCCTGCACCTCCCCACCCCCAACCCCCGTTTTAATTATGCAGCCATGAAAAGACGCGCTACTACAATAAAAAAAAAAAAAAATCATGTCAATTATTATGCGGAGCAATGGCTAACATTACGGACGATGAATCTACACGTCGCTCTGAATGAAACGTTTCTCCTTCCTGGAGGAATTGGGGGCGTGGGGGTTGCCATCGTCCGCCTCTGACCGGGAGCAATTAAGAAGCGGGGGGTCGATGGTTGGGGGGGTACTGAGTCGACTCCTCACTCTTATGCAGAAAAAAAAAGATTGTCTTTTGTAGTCAAAATATATCAGCTGTCTAGTTTAATCCAGCAAAAAAGAGTCAGAGCGGCTACCACTTCCTGTTTTCTTATTGCTTCTGGTGATCGGGTGTGGGGGGGGGTTGTATTTGTTTAAACTATCTTCCAATTGACACTATGGAGTCAGGGCCCCCAATCAATCAATCAATCAATCAATCAATTCAGCCACCCAAGCTAAGCGTTTTTTTTTTTTTGTTCATGTTCACGGCAGCCGCTGCCGGTTCTGAATGGTGGCAGCAGGTACTGGTGAGGAGCACCACCTGCAGGCAGACGGAGGGTGAGGTGTCTCCCTGAAGCGCACTCTTTTAATTAAACAAACTGCTTTCGTGGAGGAAGGGGGAGGGTTCGCCAGGGAGGGGTTCATTAATATTTACAGATCCCGTGGGACTTTCTCTGCCTCGCCGCTGTAATAACACTGGTAGTACAGATGAACGACTGCGCTGGGCCTGTCACATGACCCCACACTCTGCATTATCTGCTGCATTAACTGCTGGTCACATGATCACACTCTGCATTAACTGCTGGTCACATGATCAACATATTTTGCATTAACTGACGGTCACATGATCAAAATAATTTGTACTTACTGTTAGTCACATGATCACACTGTACATTAACTGCTGATCACGTGATCAATAAATGTTTTCATTAACTATGCGACACATGATCAACATGCTTCATTAACTGGTCACATGACCATTATCGGTAGTGGTTAATGAGAGATTTAATTGGTTGGATGTCTCTTTATAATTGACAGCTGACCTGTCCAGTTTAAACCACGTCTCCTGCCCCAGTTTCAGCTGGGATTGGCTCCGCGACCCCCGGATCCAAACAAGGATCCCTTCCTGCTTCCCAACAGCAGCAGAAATCTCCAGCTTCTTTTTTGTTTGCTTTTTTTTTTTTTTTTT